>CABHPR010147835.1:5297-27698 GCA_902168415.1 Peromyscus melanophrys | reverse complement strand
TGTGTGTGTGTGTGTGTGTGTGTGTGTGTGTGTGTGTGAGATTTTTCAGTTTGATTTAAAGTGTGGCTATGTGAGCATGGGTGCCCACAACGCCAGAGGCATCAGATCCTCCTGGAGCTGGGGTTACAGGTTACTGGCTTATGTAAGATAGCCACCTTACATGGGTGCTGGGAACTGAACTGAGCTTCTTTAAGAGTAGTACATGTTTTTAACTGCTGAGCCACCTCTCTTACCCACAATATAAACTCTTTAAGTCTGGCTTTTCTTTCTTTTTTCGTTTTTTGAGACAGGGTTTCTCTGTGTAGCTCTGACTATCCTGGAACTCGTTCTGTGGACTAGGCTGACCTTGAACTCACAGAGATCTGCCTGCCTCTGCCTCTGGAGTGCTGGGATTGAACCACCACCACCAGCTCAAGTCTGGCTTTTCTTTACAGTGCATTTCAGATTCATCCATAGTGTATGGAGCAAGTGGTCCATTTTTGTTGCTAGTGAGCTATGGTGGCTAGGAATTATTTTACCTCTTCTTACCTCTCCAACTGGAATACGTATGGGTTGTTCCTAGTTTGGGCAATAAATAAATGTAAATATTTACATAAAGGCTTCTGTGTACACATTTCCTTTCCTCACTAGGTAAATACTGGCTAGTGACATTTGCCCAGTCAGATAATAAATGTATGACTAACTTTAAGAAACTCCCACTGCTCTCTAAAGTGGTTGTACCTTCTCTCATGTTGGTGTTCTGTCCACTTTATTTTCTCTGCTACCTCTCTGGCCCTTGCTACTTTCAGGTGTTTTTTGTTGGTGGTGGTGTTTTTCTAAGGAGGTGAGTGTGGGGTATAAAGGAAAGGATAGAGTTGAGATGGCATTTTGTTGTTTAGACACACTTCAGATGTGCAGTAATCTGACCAGTTCCCAGAGTGCTTTCCTACTGGTGCCCTACCCATCCCTAGTTTTTCTGATTCTTTAGAAGTCACATTTCTAACAGTCAATCCTGATGTTCCTGTCTAGGGACTAGTCTTAGGTAGATGCTCAGACTGTTAGAACCCTGTAACACTGCATCACAGGGCCAGCACTGCTAGGAAAGAAGCAGCATACTGTTCTGGCAGTGAGCAGGACACAGTGGCATTTAGACAGTACAGGGCAGTTTAAATGTTTATCTTAGCAGCTGGAAGTGTAATGGCCACGGTTCCCTTGAGTTTCTAAAATGATAACTTCTTTGTGTTTGCAATCTCGACAAAGTATGTGAAATTCTATCCACCCTAGACAGAGCTGCTAGCTCTTGATCTCTAGTGCTCACTTCCCCACTGTAGTGTTCTGAATGGCCTTTAAAATTGGGACAAGACCTGGGTCTAGAGCAGTGTAGCAGCAGATCAGTGGTCTGGACTGTGAGGCTCAACCCCACCCCCAGTATGACAGGGGAGAAAGAAACAGGAAAAGAAAATGAGCAGAAAATCTTTATCAATAAGTTTGCCCTAGTATTCTTAGCTTACTAGACGGTTTTGGCATTTATAGTGAGTGATTTCATGATGTCTTTGAGAGTTACAAATTGAAGCCAGGTGGTGGCGGCGGCGGCGGCGGCGGCGGCACACGCCTTTAATCCCAGCACTCGGGAGGCAGAGCCAGGCGGATCTCTGTGAGTTTGAGGCCAGCCTAGTCTACAGAGTAAGTTCTAGGACAGCCAGAGCTGTTACACAGAGAAACCATGTGGGGGTGGGGGTTACAAATTATCTGCATTTTAATGACCAGAAGAAATGTGTGGCAAAACCTTCTCACATAACATTTTCACAAACAACCAAATAATGATAATGAACCCTTTTTAAAAAAAATAACCTTCAGACTATAAAGATGAAAAGCTCTGTTTTCTTATCTCCCTCATGATTAATGACTCAGACAGCAAACAAAAGGCAGAGGTGGAATGGGAAGCTCTTGTGTTCTGCTTTGAAACTGGATCCTTTCCTCTTTAACCCTCGAGCTTTCAGCAAAATATGTCAGATAGGGGTTGTTCAGAAACACATGCCATCCTGTAAGCATTAGGAAAAGTGGGCCGTCTGAAAACATTTTAAAGCAGCCATAAATTGGCAAAGATGACATAGGCTTTCCAAGCTCTGGGAGGTAACTCAACTCCGAAGAGCCAGAAGGTCGTGTTTAAGAAGAAAGTCTCTTTAAGGAAATCTCTGTCAGCACACAGCTGACCACTGAAAAAAAATGGGACAGAGACTTCCTGACCATACCCATCAAGAAATACAGCCTTCTCAGAAACTGCAATGTGACTGAAGGATGACTGCTGTTCTCAGCGACCCAAGACACCAAGCCTTGAGGCAAGGGAGAATGATTAGCAAAGCTCACATGATAATGGTCAGATGACCAGTTTTCAGCCTAGAGCGGTAAACGCATGTACAGAAACAGAAAAGGATGGCCTGTTCAGTGGAGAGAATGTATTGACAGAAATGTTCCCAAGGAAGCCCAGAACTTGGACTTAGAACACAAAGAACTCAAGGAAATTCCGTGAGTAAATGTCTAAAGGGAAACCACGAGGATGATGGATGAAGAGAATAAAAAGAACAAGACATTGAACAAAGGATCTAAGTGAGAATTTTGGATCTGCAAGTGAGTTTAGGTCATGCTAGAGCTGAACATACAAAAGGTAACATGCTAAGACTCCTGAAGGACTCACCGACTCCACAGCATGCCCAGATAAGACGCGGAGACACAAAGCATTGCAGACTATGTAGCTGGTGAGAGAGTTAATGTAGAATGTAAAGCATCTGTTAGACAAGACATCACAGGAGTTGGGCTCCTGTTGACTTGCCATTTATTGGCTGATTTGTCTTGGGACAGGAGCTGAGCATCTCATCCATAGTCCACTGTTCTGAATAGAGCATCTGTTCTACAGACAATAGGAAGACCCAGTGAGACTGTACAGACACGCTGCACATGTGAGGAACCAGCAGCCTAATGAGCACAGAAACAGAGCGCTTACTTTATGGTGCCACCAGCTTGTCACTAGAGGCACAGTGCTTGAGTTAAACAACTCTGCAGACTTCAGCAGCTCTTCAGGTGGTCATACGTCCAGAGGAGGAGTTCTAGCCCCTCTGGAATCCCATCACCCTGTCATCAATTAGATTCTTTCCCACAGTTTCCATTTCCCACTTACTATCAGCTTCATCTCACTCTTCCCAATTAAATTTGTTTTGCAAACTTAATAATTAGAGTAAATGTAAGTGCTTAGTTTTTCAGTTATTCCTCCTTTCCCAGGAATTTTTATGGCATTTTAAAACCTCTTTTGAAGACAACTAAAGACAATAAAAAGTCTCAGATTAGATCCACTTGGGCCTTCTCTGGTATACAGAGCATTCAGAGAAAGCAGTTGTTAGGAACAAGGATGTGCAGAAGGGGTGACTGCTAATCAAACGGCATAGTGCTGACTGGCTCCCGAAGAAAAAACCATGTAGTCAACCAAGAGAAACTGGAAAAACTAAAGATTGGAAGGTCTCTTTAATTGGCTAATTGGAAACAAAGGCACAAAGAACAAAATATGTAGATCAGTTCTGAAACTAAAGTTCCAACCCCAGTGCCTAGCAAATAAATGAACTAAGTTGCCTTTCCTTTTCTTTATTCTCTGATCTAAGAATTACTGTTGACATGAGTAACAAAGGAATAGCAACCACACAGATCGAGTGCTTCTTACAGCCTCTCTCCTTAGCAGGGTTTAACATAATACATTCTGAAAGCCCATCCAGACAATATTGACAATTTAGGATCTTATTAGCCACTCCAAAGGATTCCTGGAAAAGTCATTTGTTTTTATCATTTAAAAATACTTCATTTACAAAGTCACTTCACATGAAGCTTTTTGGTGACATAACTTTCTCATTAAAGTGTGGTCTTAAGCTCTGAAATCCATTTGATGTTTTGGGAAAATTCTCTGGCAGAATTGTCCTTTGTATTTATTCATTTTAGACAGCTTGGCTTCTCTTTGCTTCCACTCTGACCTTCTATTCTAAGATTTGTATTTCACATTTTTTTTTTTTGGAATAGGTACAAAACTTTCACAGCTGTATTCAGGTAACTGAAGACTTTGTCTCCCCAGAACATCTTGTACAGTCATTTCATTTAACGCAGGAGCTGAGGCTTTTGAAAGAAGAAATCAATTACGATGATAAACTACAGGTAAGCAGTGTTCCAAGAAGATCCACTTTTGTTCTGTTGGCTTTTTTTTATTTAGAAAACGGGATGTATACACTCTAGCTTAGGCAGCTACTGCCTGCTTGGCACACTAGGATAACCACAGTCAACACCAACATGGGTTTAACTGAACTCACTAACTGGTGTTGAAATCCTGGCTCATGGCATTTTGAGCCTTTATGTTTCCTGTCTTAAGTTTGATATTCCTTGGTTCCCTTAAAGTTATCCCTTTGCTTTTTAAGCAGGCATGTCCTGCATGCCCTATAGTCCCCAACTTGAGAGGCTGCAGCAAGAGGATTGCTGTTGAGTTTGCGGCTCACTTGGGCTACAGTGAAAGCCTGTCTTGAAATATATATGTAATTTTGTTTTTAATCCAGCAGCTGTCCTTTGTGAATTTCTGCCCTGCTCAAGTGATTGCAAATACTATCTCTTTCAGGTTAAGAATATCTTGTATCATGCAGTCAAAGAAATGGTGAGAGCTTTGAAGATGCATGAAGATGAAGTAGAGGATATGGAGGACACTTAGTGTGGTTGGAACTGGATACCCCTTGAGTGACAATAGGTCTGACTTGAGCTCCATTAAACCATCAGTGCCAAGAAATTCTCTTTGTGGTAATTACTTGCTACTGACACCATACCAGTATAGCATTATGTCACAGCCCCTGTGATTCAATGCTAGCTATAAAACAAGCAAAATTTAAAAGCAGCACTATATAGCTGTTCCTGTATCATAGTGTATATGATGTTTGTGAAGATGCCAGATTTAAAATGATGTATTTATTTTTGGTAAAAAACAAAAAAAAAATCTATGCTATATTGTTGATCAAGTGTAAATGTGCTCTTGTACAGTTTAATAAAATAACTGATATTTTTCACTACATTGAGACAGTTACTGTGAGAATAGGACATCAAACACCAGCTGTTGCCTGCGTTTGGAAAATTGCTGGATTGCACAGCTGTCATGTCATAATCAGAAATTACTGCCAAATAATTGTAAAATGTGTAAAATAGAAAGTATATAAAGTAGATACTAAACTCAGACACTTCAATATTTTGTTGAAGCTATTGACTGTACAATTAAACATTTTCAAAAGGTGTAATTTATTTAAAATTGTCTCATTTTGGTAAAATTTATGTGAAGTTTTAAAGCTAAATATTAAACTTAATATGCTATGTAAATATATACATATATACATTTAAGGATGTATTTTTTTAAAACATTGGCTTGCTTTTGTTAAAGTACAAGTGTTACATATGGCTTTGTACATTACAGTTGAAAGGGGTTTTACATTTTCCATTAAAAGACTTTATCAAGAAGCCTGATGTCCAGTTCTTCCTCTGTGCTTGACACTGCTGAGGAAAGCAGAGTTGGCAGCCACAGACTGTGACCAGGAGCTCTGCTCCTCAGTGTGTGCCCTGCCAGGTTAGTTGGTTAGAGTTGATCACTGTCCCTGCTGAGTGCTTGAGCTTTTGCTGCTGGAATATGGAGTTCTCTATTGACATCTCTGGGGACTAAGAAGAAAAAAAAGGAGTGGCCCATGTTGGCTACCTTGCTGTTTGCTTAGATTTTACCGATTTATGTCCATCATCATTTAGCTTCATGTGGGCTATTATGACACACTTTTTACCCAGGCAAGGTTCAGCAGGAGTGTGAGCAACTCAATTTCACATTAGTTACCTATGCTTGGCACAACCAGTAAGATGGAAGTTAACTGCTTGCCCGGATGAAAATGTACTGAAGACTGTTTTGCATGTGAGCTTTGTACTTAATATCATTTTCTCAATACGGTTTCTTGACAGTCTCTCTCCCCCTCCCATCCCACTCCCTGTTTTTATGTTTGTTTTGTTTGGTTTCTTGAGACATGTTCTCTTAGGGAGACCTGGGTCTGACGTTTTGGGCAAACCTGGCTGACCAGGAAAGCTCAAGGATCCATCTCCATCTGTCTCCCCAGCACTGAGATTATAGACATACACCACCACTTAACTTTTTATGAGTGAGATTTATATAGGATTGCCCTCAGGTCCTCATGCTTGCCTAGCAACTTGATGAACAGAACTATCTCCCCAGCACCTCAAGCAATAATTACCACTTTTCAATTCTATCCTTTTGGTTGGCTCTCTTGTTTCTCATATATGAAAAGATGTTACTGTGTCCGGTTCCTATGTAAAATGACTGTAGGGACTGTATAAGTCCAGACTGGCTTCGAATTCCCTGCTGACGAGGCTGACACTGAACTTACAATTTTTCTGCTTCTATGGCCCTAGTATGAGTGCTGGGGATGTAGGCTTGTACCACCCTACTATTAGGTTTATGCTGGAGCCCAAGGTGTACCGGGTTGTATACTGGGCATGTACCCTACTAACATAGATCCTACGCCCTTAGGTGACTTAAAATGAAAATTGTCACCGAGTCACTAGCTGTGTAGAAAGTTCAATTTCCAGTCATGGCTAAGGACGTTTTCACAGCTGACTTCAGCTGTTCAGTCAGATCTCATCGAGTTGTGTGACTCAGTAGGTGCTGACCTGGTATGCACAAGACTGTGGTTTGCCACACCACAAGAAAGAAATCATTCGTCATTCACAAGCCATCATAGATGCAGCAAAGACTAGAGGTTTGCTTTTTTGTGTGTGTTGTCTTAGTAAGAGCTCAGTCCTGGGACCAATGGAGGCTACACCCTAAATGTAGGCTGTGTGGAGGTCAAAGCTGCAACTTAGGGCGTGTCTACCACCACTCCCTCTGTCCTTTCTTCATTGACTATGGGTACGTGCACGTGGGACGTGTGGAAGTCGGGGGAAGTGGTGGGTGCTGGTTTTCTCCTTCCACCGAGTTACAGGGATCTAATTAGAATCATGAATTGTGGCAGCAAACACCCTTACCCACTGAACCATCTTGCTATCCCTGGACCTTGTATTTAAATGAAAGGTCTCTCACACACACCTGACCCCCTTGCCACCTTGAGATTCAACTGAGGCGGCAGGACTTGAAAGTCCAGCTTGCCAGGCGGCGGTGGTGTTACATACCTTTAGTCCTATCTTCCGAGGCAGAGGCAGGTGGGTGGATCTGAGTTGAGGCCAACCCAGTATACAGAGTGAGTTCCAGGACAGCCAGGACTACACACAGAAAGAAACCCGGTCTCAAAAAAAAACAATGTACAGGTCACTGGCCAGAAAGATAGCTTAATGGTTGATAGCACTGATTTTTTGTTTTTTCCAGAAGACCCTGGGTTTACTTCCTAGCACCCACATGGTGGTTCACAACCTTTTATAACTCCAGTTCCAGGGGATCAATCCATCACCCTCTTCTGGCTTCTATAGGCACCAGGCACACAAATGGTTCACAGACATATATGCAGGCAAATTAAATTACCCATGTGCATAAACAAAAGTCAAGTCAAAGGGGACAAGCCTTTAGTTCCTGATGGTGCTTACACATTTTTTAAAAAATCATTACATGTATCTTGTGTGTGTGTGTGTGTGTGTGTGTGTGTGTGTGTGTGTGTGTGTGGTCAGAGGACAGTTTGTATAAATTGGTTCTATCTTGTAGGTCCTGAGAAACAGCATTTGTCAGGCTGGGATTAATGCCTTTTCCCACTGATCCATCTCACCAGCCCCCATTTCTTTTACTTTTAAAATTGGGTTTCCCTATCTGTTCTAGAGTAGGCAAGCAGGACTAGGGGTACAGTCAGTGGCAGACAGCTTGCCTAGCATACAAGGTCTTAAGTCCTATCCCAAGATTGCCAAGGCCTCAGTCAGACTCTTCTGTACATAGTATGCTGGAAGATACAAAACTAGTTTCTCACTGTCACTGTCCACCAGATGGCACTGTTGGCTATCAGTGGTTTCTAAAGGGCAGAACTGAAACATCCCCTAGTAGCTACCTACTTCCTGAAATCACATACTTAACTGACAGGAATTATGACCAAGTGATCATCTTTCATCCCTAACCATCTAGAACATTGGTTCTCAACCTGTAGATCGTGACCCCTTTAGAGACTGCACATCGTTTACATTACTATTCATAACAGTAGCAAAATTATACTTATGAAGTAGCAACATGGGTGGGAGTCACCAAACGAGGAACTCTAAGGGTCACAGCCTTAGGAAGGTTGAGAACTACTTGTAGTGGGTAGCTGTTCCAGCTTTGACCTGGAAGTAGTACACCCATTGAGGCTTTTGGTAACGGTCATGCCTATGACAGGGCCAAGACAGGAGCCCTTATTAAGACCTGAGATCCGGATGTGCGGACTCTCTTGGTTCCTGGATCCTGGATGCTGGAGGTAGACCGAGCAGAGTTCTCCAGAGAACACCCCCGGACTGTGCTTCACCTCTCCTGGCCCTGTAACCTATCCCTTCACTTGTAAGTTCCCCCACAAAATAACCCTCCCTTTTAACTACGTGGAGTGGCCTTAATACTTCCACCAGTAACTACTGCTCTAGAATGAGTCAGTAACCTCTAGTCCTGAAGGTTTAGATGGCCCACACTGTGTCGCATTCTACCTAGTGACATTCAACGTCAGCACTAAACTATGTTAGCAACTACCTACGAAGGGCCACCATCAGTCTGGAAGATGCTCAATGTGCAAGTGTGAGCACTAGAGTAAGGTCAGGCATGGTGGCACAGGCCTGTAATCCCAGTGCTGAGGGAAGCAGACAGAAGTGCTCCAGAGCTTGGGACCAGTCAAGCTCGCTGATCCAGTGAGCTCCAGCTTTAGTCAGAGGTCTGGTCTCAAAAGACAAGGTGGAGGGAGGCTGAGGAAGACACCTGATGTTGTCTTCTGTTTGCACAGAGCACGCACACACTTGATGCTCTCTGGGAAGAACAACCATTTCTTTTACCAGACATCTGGGTAAATGCCACCTGGTTTTTCTCTTCATCCAGCATCTTACTTTTGACACCAACTGTGTATGGGTTCTCCACTCACCTAGTTTTCTGGTAGAGACTAGTCAATCAGATTTCCTTCAGTTCTGACACTTACCTGTATGGTGTTGGAGCCCATGAATGTCCTCCCTGAGCCAAAACACAAGACCTAGGTTTCACTTCTGCTTGCCAACTAGAGGTTAGTCCTTTGGCACAGTTTGGATTCCTTTGCTAGAATAGTCAGGTGAACAAAACCGATTACCTCTCTCACACACAGACTTGGAGCACAGGCTCCAACAGAGAACCAGACTACACAAACGCACTACGCAATGTGCACAAGAGCTTCAACAAACAGAAAGGTCTAAGAAAACAGCAAAGCAGTAAGGGGTGAGAAGTAAGAGGAAGAGCAGGAGGAGAAGTGGCGGTAAGTACCTCATTCAAAACCAAGCTTTCCCTGGTGCTAGGCAAACTCCCTGCACTGAACTACACCCATCTGTAAAGCTCATTGTAAGAGGAGGCTGGGATCCCGAGTCTGAAACTAGCATGGACTGTTTACTTCATAGCTGGGCTTTGTGGAAAGAAAAGGCAGGAACACAGGGAGAAGCCACTGAGTGACTTGTTAACCACCAGCCACATTCAACAAGGGTATGAAACACAATTACTTTATTGATTTCTTACAATCAAATACTGCTAACTAGCATTACTTTCACACATGCATCATTCAGAACAAAGGAGAGTTCCTCAGAATTTACAAATGATGCATCATATAACACAAAGTTAGAACTTAAAATGCACCCTGATTAATTATGTAAACTGGTAATTTTTTTTAAAAAGCGTAACTAATAATTTGGTTCCTTTCTTCATAAAATGGAAATTTAAATATTTCTCCTGATAGTCTTGAGGTTATCATTATGAGTAGTGCAAACTGTGGCACATACAGTTCCATCTGGAAGGGTGTATCTTACACACCGCATCTCAACAAACAAAATGTGCATAAAATGCATACAGTCAATGCATGATAGAGAGCATGTTCCAAATACAAGTGAGCCTCTCAGGCCACCATATTTAGCTTTGCATTATCATTTATGACGTTACAGATGAATTACACGTGACATACTTTTATACGTTAACCCTGAAGACAGGAAAATAACTGTTGGAAATTACTCCAGGTAGCCATTTGGTGTGTATCACAAGAAAGAACCTCCATCCAAGAGTCCAGTGTCTGCCCAGTCGGAGACATGAGCTTAGTCATAAGATAAGTGATGGTTCACAGTGACTTTCCCAGGTCCTGGCACCCCTCTTCTCCCCCAGTACACCAGAGGAAGGAGCATTTCTGGGATCCCCTGGGGCATGACTTTCTTTCCCTTTGTATTCTTCTCTGGATTATCTGTGTCACCAGCCTCTCCAATGGCTTTCCATTTTAATCATTCATGAATCCTTTCAGAATGTCCTCAGAGAGCTCCATAAGAGGAAGTTCTGGAGATGGGAAATCCAGAGGAGGAAGATTAGGGATTGGAATGTCCTTGGCTTTCCCAGTGTTTGAGGCAAACTTCTGCCAGGTTGAAGAGGCTGTGGCAGTTTCCGAGTGTGGTGGCAAGCTCCACAGCTCCGACTTCTCTACAAAGTCAGCATCAACGTCCAGCTCCTTCTCTGTCGGACCTTTCAGAAGTCTGGCCTTCTCAGCCTTTAGTTGTTTATTTTCTTTCCTTAATCTTTCATTTTCAGCCACAAGAAATTCCACATGCCTCTTCAAATCTGCAATTTTGGTTGCCTGCTCCTCTATAATTGTTTTATCATCTTTTGGGGCTTTGCTTCCAATACACGGTTCTGTTGGCTCATTCTTTTGCTGAAGTAAATATAGCAGTGTGTCTGGATCCCTGTCAAGGACCCCCTGAACCTCAGGGAGGCGCTTCTCTGTGGAAGGGATGTGTGTCTGAGAAAGAAGAGGGTTCTGGCCCTCCATGTCCTCAGAGGGCTTGTGAGATGCCTGCAGGTGGGGAGTTCCGTCCCTGTCTGTGCTGTGCTGCGCTTTCAAGCGCTCCTCCCGCTTTGCTCTCTTCCACCTCTCCTGGATGAGGAGAAGCTGTTTCATGTGGCTGTCCCGTTGCAGTTCCAGTGATAAGTGAGCCTGGGACACAGAAGAAAAAGTCAGTGCACAGAACTTAACATTAGAAAGCTCCCAGCCTCATGTGCCTGAACACTTGCTTGAGTGGTGGTGGAATCTTTAGGAGGTGTGGTCTATGGAGTGGCTTGCCTGTGGTGGGCCTTGAGATTCACAGCCAGCGTTCTGCTTCCTGACCCACAGAGATAACGAGCCATGCCACAGGCGGTCACAGTGGACTGCGCTCCAAGTGTCATGCTTCCCTCCTACCCCCTTCATCTGTGGTCTTCCAATCCACAGGGTGTTTGGGAAGCTGCTGCACACCGTATGACAGCCATCCCAAGGTCTACACTATCAGCTGGAGTTTGGTTCAGTGTGAGCAAAGTGTTTTTACCCTGCTCATGCTACAGCTTACAGGAACTATGCCCTTATTTCAGTCACCAACCCTCTTAGGCACCCATCATTATATCATCTTTATAGCTAGGAGTGTAGCTCACTGGAATAATGTTCGCTAGCATATACAAAGACCCAGGCTTGACCCTAGGCCACTGGAAAAAAGTGAACACTTTGGATAAAGATTTTTCAAGAATTATTGAATTTTGTGTATGTGCATGAGTACGTGGAGGTTACAAGAGGTATGGATCCCCTGCCGTGAGCCACATGGAAACCTGACTAGGGTGGCAAGCCAATGAAGAAAGGACAGACAGACACGTGTCCAGAAAAACTGATGGAGCCATGCCTACTCCCACTGCACCCTGGAACCTCAGTGTGTTTGTTTAAAGAACAGCACAGGGCAGCAGCTGGCTGCTCTCTGGAGGCAGCAGAGCGAGCGGTCTCAAGCTGGAAAGAGCAGGGGACAATGCTGCAGCAGCTAGGTTTTGCACACACCAACCTTCCTACTGGACCAGAGGAAGAAGGCTTTGTCAGACGGACCCATATAGGGAAAGGTTTCGCCAACTAGCCATGGGTCTGAAGCTATGGTCTCTGTTGCAGCTGTGCCCAAGTAAACAATATACATTCACCATTCTGGGCCTCCTCTGTGAACTCCAAACTGCCGTGTGGGTGATGGGAACCACAGCCAGTGCTTTTAAGGTCTCCAGCCCCAGAATGAAGGTATTTTTAAGACTTAGGCACAGGCCTTACCCAAACCCCTTAAGATAATACAAAGTCATCTTGAAACAGGTATCAAAGTCCAGGTATTCAAGAAACAAATAAATTATTCAGATTTAAATTGCCTCTGACAAGCAGAGTGTTGTCCATCTGGTTCCCCTGGGTCATTCCTGCTCCCTCACTGTGAGCCAGTGTCAAAGGCCAGTGGAGTATTAGGAAAAGTTCCTCATGGGCCATAAAGAAAACACCTGGCAATCTGAGGCCTGTAAGTAACAAGAGGAAACAGGAAAGCATGACTGAAACGCCAGTGGCGGCTCATATAGTTTTAATTTCCTCCCAAAAATACTGCATATTTTTCGGTGTTTTGAGAAAGGTACAAAACTTTTAGGTTTTACACATTTCAAATCTCCACAAGAAAACCTATCTTTTAAAAAAAAAAAGATTTTATTTTTCAGCTAGGCATGGTAGAATATATCTTTAATGCCAGCACTGGGGAGACAGAGGTGGATGGATCTCAGATTTCAAGGCTATCCTGCTCTATCTACATAGTGTGCTCCAGGCCAGAAAGGACTATATAGTGAAAAAAGAAGAAAAAAAGAAAAAGAAAAGATTTTTGCTCGTTTGCTTTGATAATGGAGGAGGGAGGAGTACATACGCAGTACCTAGGAAGGCCAGAGGAGAGCAGCAGGCCCAGCACTGACTGCTGAGCCATCTCTTCAGCGCCCCCAAAACATGTCTGCAAATACGATTAGCATGTCTCACCTGCTCAGACTGTGTCAACTTCATGGCTTCAGAGAGATAAGCTGGTTAAAAAACAACAACAACAACATATTAATATATGAACAGCACTGTCTTGTAATTTCTAGGCTAATAATGGAAGTGTTTACTGCTCACAATACAGAACTTGGTCTTCTAAGCAACTATGCTAAAAAGGCAAATCTGAAAACAGTATTAACTTCTCCCCAAAGAGTGTCACTGGTAAAGAAATATTCCCTGCCCGTCTTAACTATTGGAGGCTTTAAAACCTCTAAAGTTGGTGGGCTGGGGATCCAGCCATGGCACAGTGCTTTGCCTAGCACAAACCTGGGCCCAACAAACAGAACAAGAAGATTTGCAGATTTTATGATGAAGGAACTTAAGATTCAATTAGAAAAAATTTTTCTAGAGAAGCAAAATTAAGTTTTACTGAGGCCTCATGCTCAACAAACAATAGATATTCATGAGTGTCCATTTGAGTATCTGTACTATATCGTTATGGTCTCCTATGAGAACTATTTTTATCAATTGTTTCTGAGCTATACCAACACCATATCAACAGCCTACCATTAATTAGGTACTTAGAGCCCTAAGCCGGACACTGTGGCACACAGGCAATTCCAGCATTTCAGAGGTTGACACAGGAGGATCCCAAGTTCAAAACTAGCATAAGCTACACAGACTGTCTAAACAACACCCCAAAAAACCCCTTAGAATATGATAATATAAGCCGGGCTTGTGGTGGCCCACGCCTTTAATCCCAGCACTCGGGAGGCAGAGCCAGGTGGATCTCTGTGAGTTTGAGGCCAACCTGGGCTACAGAGTGAGTTCCAGGAAAGGCACAAAGCTACACAGAGAAAACCTGTCTCGAAAAACCAAAAAAAAAAAAAAAAAATATATATATATATATATATATATATATATATATGATAATAATATATAGTGTACAAGTTATTGAGGACAGAATAATACGATTTATGAAGACAGTCAAACTTCTCTTTGACCTTGATCAAATTCTGGGTGACCATCTGTTGAACCTTAATAGGCAATGCTCAAATCCTTACATTTTCTCTTTGTGCTAAGAGAAAGCTAACATGATTTGGATGTAGGGTCTCAGGGGCTGAAGAGATGGGTCAGTGGTTAGGAGTACTGGCTGTTCACCCAGAGAATTCCGGTTTGATTCCCAGCATCTACATGCTGGCTTTCAACTATAACTCCAGTCTCAGGGGATCCAACACCCTCTTCTGGCCTCCTCGGGCACCAGGGATAAACACTGTGCACAAATGTATATATGCAAGCAAAACACCCATAAAATGAAAAAATAAAATATTTATTTTAAATAAAAATAATTTTTTTTTTTTTAGAAAATTTAGTCTCATGATGTAGCCCAGGCTGCCTTCAAACTCAACCAAACTCCTGACTCAGCTTCCTGAGTGCTGGCATTCACAGGTAGGTCCGTGGTAGATCTTGAATGTCCCTGAAGCTCCGGTGCTACAGGCTTCACCGCCATGCCATGGCACACGTGTGGAGGTGAGAGGACAACTTGTGAGAATCGGCTCTCTCCTTCCACTGGGTAGGTTCCAGGGACTAAAGTCAAGTCACCAGGCTGGGTGGCAAGCACATTACCCTGTCCAAGCTGATTTTCTAGAGCTGTCTACTTCAGCACAGTCGCTGAAGGCACTTGTAACACAAGCCTGACCCCCGAGTTTATCCTTGGACCCCACTCCCCAGAGTTGTCCTCTAACCTCCAAACATGTACTATAGCACATGTGTACCCCTCCCGCACACACACAATAAAATAAAGTTCATTCTTCTCAGATATTTCTGTCCCAATGATGGAAACTTAACCCAGAAAACTCGAGCCCAAAAGTGGGGTCACTGTGTGACTCTGCCTGATGATACTGTTCAGAGGTCATTGGCACTCATCTACCAAAGTTTGGAACTGTGGAGAAGGGAGGCTACAGAAGGCAGCTCCAAAGGCTGTATGCGGAGCTTAGTGGGCAGTTTTGGTGAGAACACAGCAACCAGGAATGCTGACCAGAATGCAGAGAATAATGTCCAGGCTCAGGAGGGTTCAGACAAAAATGTAACCCTGACTAATACAAAACCAAGAGCAAGTTCTACAATACTCAGGAACTCGAAATTCATTTATAAATTACACTTACAGTCCTTTCCCGTTTTAGCTTTTCATGGCTTTCCTCATCTACTTGTTTTTAGCTTCTGCATTCTGCTATATGTTCCTCTGTAAGGTATTTTATAGTCTTTCTGGAATAATCAGAATAAAATAACAAGTATTACTAATAATGGATCAAGCTCTCGCTCACTGTAAACTTTTTGGAACCTCTGATCTTTACACTAATTTCCCTTTGCAGACATTACAACACTGCTATCTGGTCTTAATCCAAATACTTTTAGAGATTTTTTTTTTAATTTCACGACTTACAATTTCCTATCTGCTAGGTTCTAGCAACCTTGAGATTCAAATTAGATGTTTTTTCTCCAGGAAAAAAGATGAACTATCATCTTTGCTCCAGCCATACTGGCTAGGCTTATACACTTCTCTTCAACTTTCCCTGGCCCTTTACTCTTGTTATACGTCTGTCAAGCTGCATTCTATTTCTTTCCCTTTTGTTCATCTGTTTGCAAACCTGTTGTGATATTCTATCCAGTGCTCTGCTATTGCTTGGATATACTATGGAATTTACTTATGACATCCATCTCATATTGTCTGTATACACTTGTCTCCTCTGAACTACATTTTGCTTTAAACCACCAACTTAACAATTAGAATAGCTTTCACAAAATCAAGTTTAAAACAACTGGAAATGCTGACCTTGGCAGAGCCCTGAAACTTACATATATACGGATAATCCAAAAGTGCAAAAAATTCAGCAAGGACCACACTACCACTTTAGAGATTTCCCACAATAAAGTCTTAGAGCTGGGACAAGAAGAAAAAGAAAAAAGTTATTTTAAAGAAAAAGGGGGAGGAGAAATGGCTGGGCCGTTAAGAGCACTACTGCTCTTTAAAAAGACCCTGATTTGGTTCCCAACACCACATAGGGTTGTTCCTCCAATTCCAGGGGATCCAATGCCCTCTCACCTCCATGAGCACCTGCACAAATGTAGCACACATAAACAAGCAGGCATTGATGTCCACACAAATATAAAATAAGTATTATTTTAAAACTGAAAAGATGAAAACTTGGTTTCCTCACTCTGATAATCTAATACTGAAATCTATGAAAGGATTTCTCAAAAAAATTTTTTTACTTAAGTTTTTTCATATATTTTGATATTTTCTTTCCCTTCCCAACTCCTCCCAGATCCTTTCCACCTCCCTACCTACCAAACTTCATGTTTTCACTCTCTCAAAGAAAAAAACAAACAAACAAAAAACCAGTAAGACAAAAAAATATCAAAACAAAATTAAAATGCTCAACCCCACACTCCCAAAAGCATGAGGTCTGTTTTATGGTGGCCAGCTGCTCCTGGGCATGGGGCCTGCCCTGGCGTGTGGTTGATATTCCCACGGCACTGCACTGGAGAAAATCCATTTCCCCTTCCCCAGCAGGCATCAACTGCAATCAGCTTCTTGGTTAGAGTGGGACTTGTTCACTTCCCTTTCTCAGTCAGTGCTGGGATTTTCTGGTTTGAACCTGCAGAGGTTTTATGCATGCTGTCAGTCTCCGTGAGTTCATGTCTCTTAACAATACTGGCAATGATAATGCAAGGCTAATAGTAAAAGTAGATGTTAGGTAAATAAATAGTAAGAACCACCCCCAAACCTACTTATTTGCAAGTTCTCTACCACTGAGCTACATTGCCCAGTCTCACATAGTTGTTCAAGTCTTCAAAGACTAAAGATCTTAGGGATGACTTTTTCCCTCTCTTTCATGTTCTTCAGAATATCTTACACTTAGTGTACAACATGCGATGATTCACTCCACTTTAACCTATGACATATATTCACTAATCCACATCATGGTTTTCTTAAACGTGTTCTATCACAGGAGTTACTACAAATCAACCATCTGGTTAATAATATGGTTGAGGAGAGATATAAGACCACTAGTTTCATGTTGTAGAAAACTACACCAAACACAAAAATACTCAAAATATTTCTGAGATGCCCAGTTATGTACTCAAAACCTATACAGCAGACACATGGGCACACTACAATGGTAAAGCTAGTTCTTTGTTGTTGTTGGTGGTGGTTTTAGGAAAGAGACTGGCTGTAGAGTCGTAGCTGGGGTCGAACTGTGTGAAGTTCCCACCTCTCACCAAAGTGTGAGGATTATAGGTGTGAGCCACTCACTAACACAACTAATTTAAATTGTTTTCAGCTGGGTGTGACTGTTACATACCTTTGATCCAAGCACTTCAGGAGGCAGGAGGAGTGCTCAAGTCTGGGAAGTAACCTAGGCTATGTGAGTCCTAGGATATCAAGAGCTAGCTAAGCAAGGTCCGGAATCAAAACATATCCTCTCTCAACAATTACTTACAGGCACAACATACCAAAGATTTATCTAAAGCAGTACCCACTGTGACTTGGTATTTCAACAGAAAATAACATTCTTTTCCCTGCAGGAAAGAACTCTGCTCTCGTCAGAAGGGAAGGAAAAGTGCTTCCTAGCAGACCCCGTTCTAGAACAGAAACGACCATTCCACCCATTGTCGATGGGACACAAGCTCTGGAAAACAGGGCACTCAGATCTATTATGAAGAAGCTAACTCAGAAATTTGAGTCTCTGATAAGAAACCAATGAATGCTAAGTGAATGCTTACACTAAGCTCCATCTCCAGTCCCAGAAAGCCAGTAACTAAATGACATTTAGCAGTAGTAGATACAGTATACGTGTATACTGTATACACACACACACACACACACACACACACACACACACACACACACGTCAGAGCTAAATGACAATTACCAATAACAAAGTATTCTTGTTCCTTTTGTTTTGTGATAGGATTTCACTTGGCAGTCTAAGCTGGCCTCCACATCATGGCAATACTCCTGGCCTCAGTCTGCCAACAGCTCTATCTAGTATTTCTTAAGAAAAATACCTGTAGCCTTTTTGTGACAAGAAATGGCCTCTTCGTATTTCCCAGCAGCTAACAAACGGTCTGCTCGTCGGCTCTGTTGGTGAGCCTAGAAGACAAACATTCTATGTTACTCCAAATTATAAAACAAGACTTTAAAAAAACAATCTTTTAGCCGGGTGGTGGTGGCACATGCTTTTAATCCCAGCACTGGGGAAGCAGAGGCAGGTGGATCTCTGTAAGTTCAAGGCCAGCCTGGTCTACAGAGTGAGTTCCAGGACCAGGGTTGTTACACAGAGAAACCCTGTCTTGAAAAACAAACAAACAAAAAACCCCAAAACAAACAAACTATGCTATGCAAGGAGCCAAGCCTAGAACCATATCATCTGATAGGAATTGGCAACTCCTCTCTACCCATAACCCTCTTCAGTTATCGGTTCTAACTGCTAAATGACCTCTATTCTTCCACTGCTCAGAGTAACCAAAAGAGTTACAATCCCGGGTATTACTCAAAACATGCACTTTCTTGATATTTAACTAGATATTTCAAAGAAACATTTTGTACTTTCAATAGTCTGTATAGTCTAAAGACTTTAACCAGGAAACATATCATGAAAAATTCAAATTTCTCTTATAATTGTTCATCCCTTTAAACATTAAAAAACTACTTGCCTTAAAATTTTTAAAAATATGCAGTTGAAGGATTCTGATATTAATATTTAATATTAATATTTCTTCATGTACAATTCATCAAAAAAAGAGGCAAACTTAAGAGGATCTAAAAACAAAGGCGTAGACATCCCTACTGTAGAGGTGTATGGATTAGACAGTGCTGTCCTTACATGGATACTTAAAGTTGCCCAAAGCCTCCAGCCATAGAGCCACACACCTGTAATGCTGGCTCTCAGGAGGAGCAAAGTCATCTCCTAGCTAGCTCAGGTTAGCCTGATCAATGCAGCAAGACTATGTAATAAAAGACCAAAGGCTAGAAGGTGTAGTCAGTGGTAAAACATCTGTCTAGCATGGCAAGGCTTTCAGTTCAATTCCCAGAATGGCAAAACGGCAATAAATAAATTAATTAATAAGTTAGTGAGTGAATGAATGAATGAATCCTCCAAAGGTGGAGAATATATATATATATATAGCTCAGGACAGAACACCTGGCTAGCACTTATGAGGCTGTTAGATCACAAACTACGGGCTGGAGAGATGGCTCAGCGGTTAAGAGCACCAGCTGTTCTTCCAGAGGCCCCAGGTTCAATTCCCAGCAGCCACATGGTGGCTCACAACCATCTGTAATGAGATCTGGCGCCCTCTCTGGCCTGCCAGCATACATGCAGACAGAACACTGTATACATAATAAATAGCTCACAAACTGCAACAACAAAAGAGCTTGAATACATAGCTTTGTCGACCTGTTTCCTTCTCTTCCTTAACAAGGCCAGTAACTTATATTAAGATTGTACTATTTAGATAGAAGGGAAAAAGAAAGCAATAGAAGGGGGGAGGGAAAACAGTCAGGCACACACAATGGGACAAAGTTCCTAACCAGCATGGTCTTTCCTCTCTTAACAAGCCTATAGATGGCTTAGCAAAGCTTCTTTACAAAACAAAGAAAGGTCTGGGGCAGGTGCATACCTGTGATTACAGCACTCAGGAGTAAGGGAAGAGAAGTGAGTTCAATGCCAGAGTGGGACCTTTTCTCAAACAAAAAGACAGGCATGCAAGCATGTGCATGATGGATGTGGTGGTTAACTGTTTTTAAGTCAACTTAACACAAGCTTAGGTTATCTGGGAAGAAGGAACCTCAACTGAGATCACGCCCTCATCAGAGTGGCCTGTAGGCAAGCCTATAATGACTGATGTGGAAGGGCCCAGGCACAATGGGCAAGGCCACCCCTAGGCAGTTGGTCTGGGGTTAAGAAAGCAGGGCTGAGCAAGCCATGAGGAGCAACCAAGTAATGAGCATGCTTCCATGGGCTCTGCTTCAGTTCCTGCCCTGACTTCCCTGGATGATGGACTATAAGCTATTAAGTCATAAACTTTCTTCCCTACACTGATTTTGGCCACTGTCTTAGTTGCTATTCTACTGCTGCAGTGAGATACCATGACCAGGGCAACTCTTATAAAGGAAGCATCTGAGACTTGCTTAGTTTTAGAGGGTTAGTCTATAATTATCGCAGTGGGGGAGCAGCAATCATGGTGCTGGGCAGTAGTTGAGAACTTTACATCCTGATCCACAGGCGGCAGCAGAGACTGGGCCTGGAGTGGGCTTTTGAAATATCAACCACATCCCCAGAGACACCTCCTAACCCTTCTGTGCAAACATTTGAGTCTATTGGGGCATTCTCATTCAAAACACCACATTCATGGTGTTTATCATAGCAATGGAGAACAAAAATGTCTCAGAGCCTTAACTGTAGCAGAGACAGAGAGAGAGAGAGAGACAGAGACAGACAGACAGAGAGAGAGAGAGAGAGAGAGAGAGAGAGAGAGAGAGAGAGAACGAACGAACAATACTGGTAACCCTTGTTCACAACAGCATTATTCACAATAACCAAAATGGGACTGTTAGAATTCTGCCCTTACTCCAGCTGCATGACTGCACATGCACAGTTTAGGAGTTAAGCAAAGGGTCTTGCATCTTACGTCATCAGTGTGCACTGGCAACTACGTGCATGCTGTGTGGTCATGCAATCAGCGCATGTGTGGTATAGCTCCATAAGCCGGACTGTGCATGTTCACTGGGAACCCTTAAAAAGCCGAATGTAGACTCCACCCACCCTCTCTCTCTCTTTCTGCTCTCTGCACGTGCTCCTTCCCAGGCTTGGTTCTCTTGTACCCCTCCCCCCCACACCCCTCTTCCTCCTAATAAAGCTCTGAAACTAATACCAGGTTCTGTCGTGACCATGACCTTTCCACGCAGTAACCAGCGTTGTTTATCATTCATTTCAGGGACCAATGCAAATATTCACAACAGAGGAATAGACAAATCAAGGAGAGTATGTCTGCTCAAGGGAATCTATTCAGTCTTAAAAGGGAAGGGGCATCTCACAACAATTAGAATATATTTAACTTTATTGAACTATGCCCATAAAAATGATTAAAATGACAAATTCTATGGGTTTGGGTTTATGTGTTTTAAAGTGAAAATATGAATCTGTCCTGTCAGGTGTAAAATGACTTTTCATGAAATGGACCATAACTGTTCATAGACATCACTTTTGCAACTGACGTTACAGATACACGCTGGCTTGTTTGTTCAATGATACTCAAAACAAAGCAAAGGTGAAGACAGAAACAGAAACCGACACTTCGCCTTGTATTCCCTACTTCTATTTTTGTAAAGAAGAAACAAGCTGTTTTTAAAGGCAAGATCATCCCTTCCCATTGTTCCAGAGAGCTTTTATTCTTCAAATAGCAATTATGCAAACTTTCCCCTAAATCTCAATTTATGAATAGAGGCTTAAAATAATAAGTTAATTTTAACCATGGAGGCTTGGACTGAGCAAAAAGTATGTTCTGAGCACCTAAATATTTTCTAGTATCCAGGTAAAACATCTGGAGTGGGATGGAGCAGATTTTTGAGATAGGATCCTATGTCTGGCCTTGAAATCCTGGTTCTCTGGCCTCTCCCTCCTCCTACATGCTGGGAGTACAAATGTGCACCGCTCCCAGATGAAAGGGCACATCTTTTGAGAAGACTGTACAAACAGTGAAAGCTGGCAGATGATCTGCAATCAATAGTGGTATTCAATCAACAAGGTCTTAGGCAGGAAGCAGAAACAGAAGAGTGAATGAGGGTATCACATGCAGGTGCCTTCACCTTTTTTGAGCTCTAAAAAAATTAAAAAGTCCACAGCTTTTCTTTCACAAAAGAAAACTTATGTGAAACCCCACAGCACTTCATAACAAGGACAGTACAGCAGACCCAACCCTACCAAGAGCCAAGGTGCTCCAGGATCAAGTTCTGACTCTCACTCTAACCCAGCTAAGTTGTTCACTTACTCAGTAATAAATCTGAATCAGGTCACTGTTTAGGGGTTGTAAAGAGAATTCAACTATTTGGGCATCTGGTTAAAATGCAGGTTTTCAGCCTGTAGTTTTGCAGTAGGGTTTGCAAATCTACTGAGGTGAGGCTGTGACTGAGGCTCATGGACACATCTTAAGAAAGAATCAAAGGGAAGCCAGGCATGATGGTACACACTTTTAATCCTAGCACTTGGGAGGCAGAGGTAAGAGGATCTCTGAGTTGGAGGTCAGCCTGTTCTACAGAGTGAGTTCCAGGACAGTCAGGGGTCTACAGAGAAACTGTCTCAAAAAAAAAAAAAAAAAAAAGAAA
>CABHPR010147833.1:39481-51699 GCA_902168415.1 Peromyscus melanophrys | reverse complement strand
TCTCTCTCTCTCTCTCTCTCTCTCTCTCTCTCTCTCTCTCTCTCTCTTTCTTTCCTAATGGATTTTCCCTGCACTTAGCTAGCTTCTAATCATAAGTAACAGGTCATTTTCTAAAATGGTATTTATTGACTTAAAATTTCTCTAAATGCTATTTTAGTAGCACCTCAACAAATATATATTGCATTTTTTTTTTTTTTGGTTTTTCGAGACAGGGTTTCTCTGTGTAGCTTTGCACCTTTCCTGGAACTCACTTGGTAGCCCAGGCTGGCCTCGAACTCACAGAGATCCGCCTGGCTCTGCCTCCCGAGTGCTGGGATTAAAGGCGTGCGCCACCACCGCCCGGCGTATATATTGCATTTTTATACCATAGTCAATGTATCCTTTTTTCATTTTATATCTGACCCGTATGGGTGTTATATAAGTCTTATTCTGTTTCAAAGTAAAACACGTTCTGAGATTTGTTTCTGATTTTTCCTTTAAGACAATTTTGTCAGATAACTTATTTTGTAGGACTGCAACACTTTCAAGTTTCTTGAATCTTACTGTTCAGAATGTGTGTTGTCTTTGAACATGCTCCATGTTGCTTGACTGAAAGTGTACTCAGCTGCTGAATAGAGGGTTTTGTAGATGTGAATCAGTTCTTAGTTTAAATTTTTCCTATTCTTGATGACTTCTTTTAATTGTTTCAAAAATTGGTTTCCAATGATCCAGATATAATCATGGATTTCCTTACTATTCCTGCAGTTTAATCAGTTTTTGTTTCATGTTTTGAAGTTTTATTGTTATATGCAGAATATTTCTGCTGAAAAAATATTTTTATCACATTTTATGGGTTTTTTTGAAATGTTTTCTTGTTGACATAATACCACTGTATTCTTCCTTGCTTTTCTGTTTCTGGTTGTTTGTATTTTCATCCTTTTATCTAGTGGCTTTATATTTAAGGTGATTCTAGAAAGCAACACATAATTGAATTTTACCTTTTCATCTGGTATAATATATTCTATCTTTTCCTTTTCTTTTTCTTTTTCCATGCTGGATCCATTCTGCAAAGAGCATGACAATTTCTCTTAAAAACAGCTATGTGACTTCCACACAGCCTAGTGATTGTTCTTTGATATTTATCATGAGAGTTCCACATTTCTGCTACCACACAACACCACTCATTTTTCAAGACTTTATTAATCATTGTTGCAGTAAATCTACCCAAACAATAAGATGTTCCTATTTATTCCTCTAAACTGTTTTCCCACTTTATACTTTTTTATATATAATTTGGGTGTTTTTGATACCGTAATTAATTGTTTTATAGATTACTACATAAAACAATTTGTGTCATTATTTTACTTTATGGCTTTTGTGTATTTATATCCATAATTAACATCTCCTGCTTTAACATCCTGATCTTACACTACGTTGTGTATAGTATACAAATTTTAGGAGAAGATAATTAAAATTTCTACTGGTTTTCAGTAAATGTTCTCATTTATTTTACTGATTCAGGAAGCACATTCATAGTATTTTTTCACTTTAAACCACTGGCTATATGATATAATATAATATAAAAGTTTGTGAATATTCTATTCATTTGAAGAGCTTTTAGTACATCATGCCAGTGGACCATTGAGTACAATGAGTCAAGTTTATGCATATATTCAAATATCCATTTCTTTTGAATAATAACATCTATGTATTCCAGGCACTGCTAATAATTTATTTTAATATGTAAATGGAACTTAAAATTACAAGAGAAGGTAAGAATAATGAAGGGAAACTGTATAACTATAACCTAATTTAACAAGATAATAGCAAGTATTTTATTTTATTTTATTTACTTTTGTTTTGTTTTTGCTTTTCCACCATATTTTCATTGATTATTTGGGAATTTATCCTGCATCCTGATAAGTCTTGCTTCCCATTTCTCCCAGATCTACCTTCCCACCTTTGTGCCCTACCCCCCACTTTCTCTCCCCACCCCTCAAATACTTTAATTTCAATTTGTGTTTTGCATGTATTCATTGAAGCATGGTCAAACTCTCAGTGGGCATCTCCTTAAAAATAAGTGAGTTCTTTCCCTTCCCCCAACCAGAAGCCAACAACTGCAAGGAGCTATTCTTCAGCTACTTTATCACAATTTTTAAGAATTTTCCTCGATGGTCTGGACTGTTTCTTTCTTTTCTCTTGGGATGGAGGATGTTATTGCAGAATCCTTCACTGTCTCTCAGTCTCAATTATGAGTCTGGAGTCATCAATACCACTGCAATAGATGTTTCCTTGCACACAACAGCCAGTGGCAGCATGGAACATGGACATCCAAATGGTTTCCCAAAGCTGTAGAAACCATGAACATCAACACTGTCTTAGGCACTAGACTTATTTTAACAGAAAAATAAATTTTAGAAAATAACATGCTCAACAGTTGTGGATTCAATTCTCTCAATGGTTTTGGATTCAACTGCCTTTCCACCTGCCATCATGTTCCTTCAGACTTTCCTGATCTACAAAATTGCTGTAAATGCACACTGTCAGGAGTGTCTAGAACTAGTTTGAAGCAAGCAAATACAAGGTGAAAATGAGGAAGGATTTCACCTTGGGCTCCTGCAAATGAAAGGGCAGCTGCCGGGCGTTGGTGGCACACGCCTTTAATCCCAACACTCGGGAGGCAGAGAGGCAGGCTGATCTCTGCGAGTTCGAGGCTAGCCTGGACTACCAAGTGAGCTCCAGGAAAGGCGCAAAGCTACACAGAGAAACCCTGTCTTGAAAAACCAAAGGAAAAAAAAAGAAAGAAAGAAAAGAAAGGGCAGCAACAGAAAATGGATGCATACTTAAATTTGGGTCATGGACCTAACACTTTCCTATTTTGTCTTCCCTTTCAAGTCATTTTCACTAATTCTTAGAGTCACGTGCACTGGTAGGATGGAACACTGAGAGAGCATGTGTAGTACTCACGCTAGGTTTTCAAACAGTGCCACCTTACACATTATAATATAAACCCAGAAAATTATTGCTATGGATCAAGTGCCCTTTTCAGATTTTACAAATGCTCATATACTCTGTGCATTTAGTTTCATTGGAAGCCTGAGTTACTGTGATGGTTGCTGGTCAGGACCTATCAATGGCTTCTCTCTTCCCACTAATCTGTGACAATAATTTTGTTATTTCAAAAATGTTACACTAACAGCAAAATAAAAAGAAAGCTGAGATTGCTTATTTGACCTGGAAAATTTTCTTGAGGCCCATTCAGCCAAAATGTTACTTATATGAACTCTTTGTCTATTTTCATTACTGCTCAATATCAAACAGAATAGACATGCTAGAGGTTATTAGCTCTTCGTCATTAAAGCATACCTGGATCATCGTTGATGTTATTATTTTATAGGCTATTTTTTCAACATAAATGGGACTGTTGTAACAGTCAAATGTTATGTGGGAGCAGAAATTTTGATCTTTTATCATAAATGTCAAAGCACAATTGCTAGGTCATATAGGAAACACTAAGATTTTTAATCAGAAACTTCCATACCCTTTGCAGGATAACTAGAACTTTACCATTGACCAGAAATGTGAAACTGATGCTCTTACTCTGAATCTTAACCAAAACTGGTTCTAATATATATTTGCCTGAAAACCTATGACATTCACTGTCTGTTTGTGAAAAGTCTTTGGTTTATTTTACCCATCATCTATTTGCATTTTGCTTAGGTTATTTTCCACCTTTCTTTTTGTCCTGCTGTGATTTACAGATTATTTCTGTAGTCAATATAAATCTTATATTAAAGTAAATTATAACAAATATTTCTTCTCTGTCTCCTATATATCTCTATTTACATATGTTCTGTAGTTTATAAATATATATATATCATTTTTATTATATACGTACAATACATAGTATAATTTTAAAACTTTGATGATTTAAAATTGTTCAGCAGTGGTTAAGGTGTAAAACATAAGCAATGTTCATCTAGACTTGAGTCTCAAAATGTCCCTCACATTTTCCCTAATGTCTTATTGCTTCTTATCCTCAACCCATTATGTATTTTTATAAAACATTGGGAATTATTTGAACTCTATTTGCTTAAACCCTTATATTTCACCTCACTCTCTTTTCCATTTGAAATCCCCAGTTGTATATATTTATATGACTCCACCATGCTCCTCTTATGTATTAAATTCTTTCCTCTGAAGCTCACACTTATTTACCCTGCTACACATTCAAGGTACTTCTGTCGTGTCTAATTTGCCATTAATTATAGTAAATATATGCTTCAACATAAACTCTGTGTCTATAGCTTGTACAAGTTAAAGGGTATAGTGTAGCAGGAATCTTAGAGAGTCTTATTAACAAAATCAAACCTGAGCCAGGTATTGGGGTGAACTGGAAGATCAGAGAACCAGAACAAGCCACAGCTAACCTCACCGTGCCAACTTCTCGGCTGATCTTGTTTCCTCAGACTGGAAGCTTCTGTGTCCTCATCCCAATGGCTCTCAGCTGAACTGTGCTGCTAGAAAGCCTGAATGCTTAACCAGCCAAATGCTTAACCAGGCCAAAAGCTTCTAGTTTCTGGTCCTCATGCCTTATATACCTTTCTGCTTTCTGCCACCACTCCCTGGGATTAAAGGCTCGCTTTCTGGGATTAAAGGCGTGTGTCACCATGCCTGGCCATTTCCAATGTGGCCTTGAACTCACAGAGATTCAGAGGGATTTCTACGTCTGGAGTGCTAGGATTAAAGGTGTGAGTGCCATCATTTTCTAGCCTTTGTATCTAGTGGCTGTTCTGTCTCTGACCCCAGATAAGTTTATTAGGGTGCACAATATTTTGGGGAACACAATACCACCACAGTATAGTCCTTTCATTATTTTACTTATCACTATATAAATGTTCCTAAATATGGAATGTAATTATGATAACTTTATGTCTTCACTTTCTAACTCTAGCTTCTGTACTAATTCTGGCTCCATTAGAATTGATTAATGTTTCTTCTCAAAGGAAGTCATATTTTCTTTTTCTTCATCTGCCTATTAATATGTTATGACTGTGAGCGTTCTCAATTTCCCTTTGCTGGACCCCATATATCTTTGTAATTCTACAAAAATCATTGAAATTTTTTTTAAGAAAAATAGTTGTTAATAGGGATCTCTTGGAAGTTCTTTGGACTTGCTTTTAAGGTCCAATGCAGTCAGAATATAATTTATTTACTTTTCCATTCCCAAATGCTTCAGATGGACATACACTGAATAATGACTGTGTGCTGCACTTTCTTTGGTACTGATGAAATGCTAACACATGGCTGAGTAGGAAAAGTCACAAATGCCAATAGCTGCTATTCAGTCATTATGGGTATGCATTTGTCTCTTGCAGCATCTATGGTAGCAGTCTAACGACCTTAATGATGCTTCTTTGTGAAAAACACCAGCTAGCCTCTACTGAGGCCCATTTGGAAAAACAGCAATAGGATAGTAGACAGGTAGAGGTCGGTAGCTAGACCCCAGCTCCTTCAACATCTCTGAAGCATATGTCACTTTCTGTGTCTGTTGAATCTCGATATAGATCCATTTAGCAAATCTTCCAGAGAGATGATGAACTTAGATTTTTCTAACTTTTATTATTATTATTATTATTATTATTATTATTATTATTATTATTTTCAGTTGTTATTGATGCAGATAGAAAGTTCCATTCCTGAGTGAGAGACTGAGATAATGAACATTTAATGTCAGTTGGGTTGGGTGAGAGATGCCCATACATCTGTTAAACATTAACTCTATGTGTTTCTGTTAGCAGAGTTCAGGATGATGTCTGCATTTTTCTGGCATCTGTAGGTATCTTCCAATCATCTTTGGACTTCAATAGAAAAAAATCTGAAGAAGGATTATGTCCCTCCCTGATTTGTTTCTTTGTCTTGAACTGAGGCATAGATCATTGCTTGCAATAAAATTCTAATGAAGGATGCCCCTGAAGTAAAGACTTCACCGACTATTCTGCATCATCAGTTTGATACCTTCCCCCAGTTCTCTCTCTGTATCTATATGTCATCTATCTCCATCTATCTCTGTCTCTATCTAATACTCTCCACCAATCCTTTCTAACTCAGAAACAAAGACTTGGGGTTTTTTGGTTGTTGTTGTTGTTGTTTTAGAAACAAGGGTACAAGAAACAAGAGCTGAGATCTCCTTTCCTCCCCACACTGAACACAGATAGATAGAGGAATCTCTACTCCCAAATCCTATAAGGGAGATGTGAAGAAACCAGACAAACCTACAAACATGATGACATCAGCTATGTTATTCAGAGAGATAGCAAACTGTTCTCAGAGGCAGAAGCCACCATGTAGCTTCCAAAACTTATTGTTAAACAACAATTTAAAAACATGTCTTCATCTGGGTGTGGTGGTACAAGGCTTTAGTCCCAGCAAGCAAAAGGCAGAGGTGGGCAGATCTCTGATTTTGAGGCCAGCCTGTTATGCAAAGTAGGTTCTAGGACAGCCAGGGTTACACAGAGAAACCCTGTCATGAAAAACCAAAACAAACAAACAAACAAACAAACAAACAAATATATAAATAAATAAACCATCAACAAAAAAGTCATTAAAAATTATTGGTTTCTCTTTTTCTCTTGCTCAAAATATGATCAGAAATGCAAGGAATCCTGAGAGACCATTACAAATAAAGTAAATGAAACAAACACAGGATAATGAACAACAGAACTAAACTGTTCCAAAAGTTTGCCCCAGAGACACTATGAAGATCACAAAATGAAATAAATCCAATATTTAAAACAAAGAAGTAGTGTGATTTTCAGGTTACATTGTTAAGGGATATGCCAGTTTAAGTGCAAAAAATTATACGAAGGATTTGAGTAAAGATAAGTAGTAAGAATGCATTTATCAGATAATAGCTACCAGTCAACTATCAGCAAGGACTTACACATCTATAATATAATTATGATTTTGAAAAGGACTTAGAATTAAAATATCTTAATATTAATTAGAATAACATATGACATTCAGGCTAAAACACTACATTTTGATTACATAAAACCTTATCAAGTACAGATGTGAAATGGTCACAAGATGCAGAACTCCAAGGTTACAGATACTTCATTGACTACATCTGTTATAACAATTTATAACCAACTATGTGGCTTATTAAACCAAATTTACTTCAATACACTTCCACAGAGCAGATGTCAAGGTACTGGGAGACCCTCTTTCCCTCCACAAGTTCTCCAAGAGTCCTTCCTTCCCTTGCACAGTGTCTGGACAGTCTTTGGATGGATCTATAGTACTTGTCTCTACCTTTGATTTAAATGGCCTCTTGTTTTCTTTGGTTCATAATCTTCCCTCTTTCATACAAAGGTACTTATTATCATATCTAGGAACCATTTAGATGACTCCAGAATTTTCCTATCTTAAATGTTTATCACATCTGCAAAGACCCTTTTCCCATTGTAGGTGACATTTACAGGTTTAAGGCTTAGGGCCTGACATTTCTGAGAACTGTTATCTAATCTACTTCACTGTAGTTGTGTTAATCAATACCAAATAAAGGGAACCAAACTTTATCTACAATGTCTCAGCACACAAACACACACACACACACACACACACACACACACACACACACACATACACACACACACACATATACACACACATACAACACACACAGATACAACACACATACATACACACATACACACACACACACACATATACACACACATACAACACACACAGATACAACACACATACATACACACATACACACACACACACACACACACACACACACACACACACACACACACACCACAACAGTTCCTCTGTATTACTTGACACTGGACTTCATGCCTGTGAGCATTTTCCAGGTCTTTCCCAATTGTAAAAATTCCTAGGCTTTGCTCTTCTCCACTCATACAATGTAAGTCTGTGATTGAATATCACTAAGATATTTCTCCAGAGAAGCTGAAATAGAAATGACAGGAAGAACATATTTCCTTTTATCTTCAAGGAAAGCCAAGCTCTTAACCGATTATTTTAAAGTAACACCAGTGACTCCAGTGACTCATGTGTCAGTCTACATGGACATTCAGCAATATTTCAGTTCACTCTTAAACATGAAGATGCACACCAGTTGTAACAAACTTCCCATTCTGAGGCAGGAAGCTGCTAATGTTGATGGGCTGTGCATGGGTGGGGACAGAGCTGTATGCAAACTCTACCCTCTTTTCAATTGTGTTATAAACTAAAAGCTTTAAAAAGTATTACAGTACTTTAATTTGAAAAAAATGAATTTGCAGCCAATAATGGAGAGTCCTTTGAGTAAAACTTGATAAAAGGTTATTGTCTGAGGGAAGAAAGGTCAGAAGAAGTAGACAATTCAGAAACCGTAGTTAACACGGATTTTTAAGAAAGAACTTACGACAGAATAGATGTATTCTAATGAAAAGCATAACTAGAAAGCAATTAGGAATCTCACGAATATTAAAAACAACATATGTATACTCATTTTAGAAGATAGCACAGACCACTATTTTTGTGACCTAGACAATGACAAATAATCCAGTAAAGCGTGGCTTGTCTGTAGGATGTTACCAGGTGAGAGATTAGGAGAACAGACATGGTCAAAGAAATAGTCAAAGAGGAAATGTTCCCATAAAGGATGTGGTAATGCTGGGGCGGGGGCATCTCCAAAGTGCTTCAAAAGCAGTAGAATCTTGTTTTGTTTTCTAATCCCAATTGTCTTATTGATGAAGAAAGAAATCAAGGGTTTAAAACTGAGATTAACTGAAGTCCAAAGAGGGATCTTTGAAACTAGGTCTAAAAGTTTCTGAACGACTATTTTATTTTTTGAAGTATGTTTTGTCCCTTAACCTTGGCCCAACAAACTCTTGGAAGAAAATAACTCCTAATATCCATGGTGTAAATGCTAAAGTACCAATCCCTCTTAACCCATTAGGTAGACCATGTTCTCTATCCAATTAGGTAAACCTTGTTCTCTGAGAAATGAAACAAACCCATAGTCACTTGAACAGAATGACGGAGTCCCTGGGAGACACCTGAGGCAGAAGAAGCTTCTTTGGTACAAGGCCTTGCTTTGTACCCTGTGGACGCCTATCCACAGAAATTAACTCCACTTTCAGTACACTACCACACAGTCCCAAGCAAACCTGGGTGTTCCTTTGGAACCTCCCTCTTGTTCCTGCACGTTTGAGAAAACTGCCATCTCAGAGAATCTCCAGCAAAGAAAAGGCACCTAAAAGCCCAGTTCCTCATTCTTGGAAGCTGCAGCAGCTTCTCCCCTGAAGTTGCCAGCAGCCCAAGTGCCCGCCTAAAGTGTTCAGTTTTTGACCATACTTGGGCACAAACCCAGCTTGTGGCAGACACATTATCACCCCTCACCCACAGGCTATACAACCTTTAGTTTGGGCTAGTGATTTCTCAGGCTTGATCCCTAGGACTAAAGAATTCACCCAGGAGTTGCTTGGCTCAAATAAACTTGTTCTTTTACTTTTTCAATTCAGCCTGATGTGGCTTACTGTGAAAGTAGAGAAACTGTTATTGGGCTACAGAAAACCTACTACTAGGTTTCTCCTAAGATCTTTCAACGCCCTTTATTTCCTGGGAGGCTCGTCATCTCTGGATTGTTCTGAGGTTGTTCATGAGAATAGCTGTATATTTACTGACAGGAAATTAATGGGCATTTACAAAATTGGGCATTTTCATTTGAATGCTAAGTTTTGCATTTCTTCTATTAAAGGGGGAGAGCAGAAACTAGTTAATGACGTTGTTAATCCCACTGATCAAGAATAAGACCACCACATAGTTTAAAGTCAAATTTGAAGCAAGTTTTAGTTAACACTCACCATGTCCATCTCTGGTTTCCCAGAAAATGGCCCCAAGTCACATTTTGCAGGGTCTTAAAAAGGCAAAACCCATAAATCACCACATTTCCCATGAGATCCAATCAGGGGCAAGCATACATCTTGATTTACCTCTTGCCTACATCCAACCAGGGACAAGAGTACATCCTGAAGTATATCCTGCCCACATACCTCCTGTCCACATGTGATCAAGAACATCCAGTGCAGATGAGTCACACCAACTTGTTTAGGGGAGTGAAAACATGTGGCTTGTTATCTCCCATAAATAATAGCTTCCAGCATTATTCAGGAACTATCTGTCCTTGAGCAAAGGGCTTACACATCAGAAGCATTTTTGTTTCATGGATCTCTTAGGCATAGTAATTAAAACTTAAAATGTTACTTTGGCTCTCACACACTTAAAAAAAAATGCAGGATAGTTAGGAGAATTCCAATTTCAAGGAATGTTCCCTAAAAAAAAAAAATAGAGATAAAAGACAAAATTCTAAATTTTGTGGAAAGGAAAAATTTTAAGTCACCAAGTAATTAACAAGTTTGTACAATTAATATATGGTGTTAATTAGCAAATACCAACTATTTTTAATGAGTTACTCTGATGAGCAAATATAATAGGATATTGGTTCATTTATTTTGACAAATTTGTACCAGTCTTGATGAGTTAAGAGTCATTGGGCCAAAGATTGTGTATTGCTGAATTTTTAAAAATTTCATAAGATTAAAAGTCACAAACAGTGCTGTGCCTCTTTTAAACCTCCAAAACTGAGTTTAGTGATCAATGATTTGCTGTTAGAAGAAAATGAAAGTTAAAGAGACAGGGGTTCTAATAACTGCTAGATAACTCAAGGGATTATATGGCAGAGTCCAGCCCCAGAGGGTTCAGGTACCAAAGAAAAGTGTGGCTTCAGCCAAGGAAGGACACTGACACAATCTGAGGGTTAATCAGGATGGCTGTCTGTATACTGAAAAGAGGCTACACCTTGGATACTCTATAATTGCACAAAAGATTTATTGGGAGGAAGGGGGCTTGTGAGCTGAGCAGGACTGAGAACCATGACAAGGCACCACAGTCATATGTTAATGTAAAGACCACAAGTTCCTCTTTCCAAAGATAAGGAGAATGACTCCCTTTGTAGCAAGCAGGCACTTTCTTCAAGCCCCTGAGGAAATGGAGGCTTTTGTTTAAATGCCTGACCTTGAGAAAATGACTTTCTTGTGGGACCAGAAGACCTTCCATTATAGAATTTTGCAGTTTTTGGTATGACTTGGTTTATACAATCAGCTGAAGCTTAAAGTGAATAAAGACAAGACTAGAAACATATTGCTGAGAACCTGAGACCTTAGGAATTTATATACCTTATTTATTGAGCATATATTACTTATCTAAAGCCGCTTGGTGTTAACTTGTGTGGGAGTAGGAAGAGTTAACATGTTATATGGTTTCATGGTGTTGGAGATTTTTTTCCAAAGAATTATTTTGTTTAAAGAGGCTGCCATTGTATGCATCCTCATCTTCCACTGAAGTCCACACAGAATTTCCCAAAGGAAAATGCATAAGGGAACTGCTATAACACATAATGAGAATCCTTGAAAATGAAAGTAAAAGGGTGCTGGAGAATTAAGTCCACCAAGCTGAAGTGCTGGAACTTTGTCAAGCAGCAAAGGTTGCCAAGTGGTCCACGACACTTATATTTCAATAAGGTCTTTATTTAACTAATACTACACTTTTACTTTGACACTGAAAATGAAGTATCATATTAACAAACTTTTTTATTCTAAAGTAGGGATACCCAAGAGGTCAGTGAGTAACTCTTCCCTTAGATGTCTTGCAGAGATCCTAACACAGTCATTTAAAACATAAGGAGTTAGGATCTGAATTCAATACTAATTTTAAAGAAAGCAACAAAGATGAACAATTAGTGAAAAGATACTTGGAGCAGGTATAAGAACTTAAAAATAATATTATAGGTACAATTTTTCTGCCTAATTCTAAATAGTTGATTATGCTGTTGTTTGCTGGCTAAATTCTGAAAACTTTTTATTGTGATTTCATAATTCTTGATATTTTATAAAAGCAGGAATGAATGTGAGAAAGCAGCATAAATCTCCCATTTTATAAATAATAAAACAAAGAAGTTCCAGGAATGGTAAGAGGTATCATTGATGAAAGACACTTGAAGGCAAACCTGAAGGTATGAGTTTGGTTCCTCAGGCCCATATAGGAGAAGTTGGGAAGGTACTTCCTTAAGTTGTCCTCTAAAATCCCATAGTTCACCATGGCAGAAAAGCTCCCCACCCTTAAAAAAAAAAACAAATTTAATAAAAAAATTTTTAAAAAAA
>CABHPR010147833.1:0-29372 GCA_902168415.1 Peromyscus melanophrys | reverse complement strand
AGATAGATAAACAGCTGTCCAGTAGGTTTCATGCATAAACGATATTTGGCCTTTCATTCTGCAGTGACAGACATGATTTCTATCAATTCTGTGACTCTACAGAATACTTAATAATACAAGCATGCAAATAGATTCTTTATTGGTTAGGCCAAAAACCAATCTTAGAGAAAAGATGTAGTCAACTGCAGAATGAAAGGGCAGGGATGGTTTGTACAGGAACAATTATATAGGTCAGTTGTAGAAAGAAAGTAGATAGATAAACAGCTGTCCAGTAGGTTTCATCCATACTAGATATTGAGTCAAGCTAAATCCATGGACAGTTGGGAATTATCTGCCTTTGGGTTCTTGACAAACACATCAGGTATCAGATGTTATACTTGTGGGGCTGCCCTAAATACCCACTACTTTACAGGTTTCAGAAGGAGGAGTTAACATCCTTTATTAGGTTTGAAGTGTTTAAGTCCTTGGACCAGGTTGTCTGATAGGAGATATATATATACACACACACATCCATGTGTTCCTGCAATCTCAATTCCAATAAAGGTATGGGGTGGTGCTTTTTCTACTCCCAGAAATAAGTCATTTATCTACTTCTGCAGCATTGGTGGTGCCAGATTGATGTTTGTGGGCTGACTGAAGCCTACAATCACCTCTACTCTCAAAGTCACATCAAACACTGATTGTAACATGGAGTCTATCACGACAAGGCACAGCCTGAAAAAATAAAAATAAAAAAAGAGCTTTCACAAATACAGAGTAACTTAGAGTAGTGCATAGCCTGATCACCATAGCAATTCATTGTACAAATAGAGCCTTTATATTTATCACATATTTATTTATTTAGCAAGTGGTCATCTAGTTGCTTGAAATTCTGTATGAGATAAATAGCATTCAAGTGAAAACCATTGTAAATGAGATATATCATTCTTCTGATCCCTATAATTCTCTGACTTTTGAAAAAGACTTCATTAATAATAACCATCTGTAATGGTAAATTCTGACTTGACATCAATATGTATAGTGCTACCATTCTGAGTTAATAACTGAATCAAATCCCTGCCTTTCTGTATTTTGCTATATGTGAATCAAGAAAGAGATAGTCTGAGGCTTAGAAATGAAATGATAGCATAGCTTTGTTTGAATTTGACTGTAATGGGGTATTAGCTCCTAGATTGCTGCTTTCCTCATATTACGGGAGCTCAGGCAATAGATGCATATACTACAAAAATCCCTAGAGCCATGTGTATTCTTCTGTTATGATAATGCTACCATTAGTTTTGATTGCTTTTGACTATAGTTTCTGGTTACAAGAATTGCCACAAGCAAGAAGTTTAGTTTTGTTCACATTTCTCCTCTTAATTTGAGAGAGTGTTTTTATTTCACTTTTATTTGAAATGAGTTCCTGTGCTGTTATTATGGCATTTTATGTGGCTTGTCATTGTAGTAATCAATTTTATATTTTCTTCACGCCGGTTCAACATTCTGCTCTTGACGTACACTTTGTCATATTTACTAGGGTCCTTGTCATACAGAGGAAAACGCTTCCTCCATTTGTCTCCTAAATTTTCTTTTTCCCTTGTTAGTAATTTTGCTATCTCCGTATCAATGTTCTGGCTGGTTGCAATTACAAGTTTTCCCAGCTGGGAGCTTGTAGCGTTTTCTCAGTCTCTGCACCACACTGATCTATTCTGATATGAGTTTCTGTTGTCTCACCTCCGTGTTCTGCATTTTTGCCACGCTTTGCTGAAAAACAACTGTCTAAATTTGAGAGCATAGACATTTCTTTATTGTATATTTCACCAGATACAAACTTCTTGGCTAAAATTTTACAACTGCTGCCTAATGATTCTGACAAAATATTATCTGTAAAAATGTCAAAGGTAAAAATCATTTAAACTTGAATACTGAATGAAAAACTAATGGTTCCAAACTATATTAACTAATATTAAAGTAGATTATTGCTTTTTGCCAGATAATTCAGAGGAGGATATGAGTAGTATATAAGCATATATATAAGTGGGCCTGCTTTGTCACTGGAACCAGTGTTCACAATTTTCATCAGTTGCTTCTATTTTCTTATGTCTTACTAAAAAAAAATCTGTTGTTAGTGGAAGTGTTATAGAAATACTGTTTCTAAATTTTGAGTCAATTTCAAGTAGCCACTACTTAAGTCACAATTTTGAGCTAGGATGCTTATAGTGAGAATTATAAAATTGCACTGAAAGCGAAGAGGAAGTCCCTGTGCCCACAGGGCCAAAGCCAAAACCAAGGCTTGGAAAGCCAAGGAGGCAGATCTGAAAGGCATCCACAGCCGCAAAAAAAGAAGATCTGCACATCATCCACTTTCCAGAAACCTAACACCATGAGCTGCCAGAGGCAGCTCAAATCCCCTCTAAGTGTGCTCGTGAGAAACAAGGTTGACTATTATGCCATCATCAAGGTTTGTCTGAACACTGTGTCAGCCATGAAGAAGATAGAAGACAATATATTTATATTCACAGTGGATGTCAAGGCCAATAAGCACCAGGTCAAACAGGCTGTGAGGAAACTCTATGAAACTGATGTGGCTAAAGTCAATATTCTACTAAGACCTGGCAAACAAATGAATGAGTATGTTCAGGTAACTCCTAATTATGATGGCCTGGACATTGCCAACAAAATTGAGAGCATTTAAATGTAGTCCAACTGGCTAATTCTAGTTACATATTTCTTTTCACCATAGAAATATGAAACTTCGTGATCATGTTTAGGGGGCCCCCAGGCGGTGTGATCAGGACCAGTTTCTAACACATGAGCCGGCTTTTTGGAGCATAGTGCCTATGGTGGGACACTATACGCAGCCTTGGTGCAAGGAGGAGGGGCTTGGACCTGCCTCAACTGAATGTACCAGGCTCTGCTGACTCCCTATGGGAGACCTTGCCTTGGAGGAGGTAGGAATGGGGGGTGGGTTTGGGGGGTTGCTGGGGGGCAAGAGGAGGGAGGAGAGGGGAATCTGTGGTTGGTATGTAAAATGAAAAGAAAATTTCTTAATAATAATAAAAATATGAAACTTCATTTTTAACCAGTTTTGTTTATGTGTGTGAGTATTTTGCCTTCATGTGTGTACATGTTCCCAGGAAACCCAGAAGAGGGGGTTGCATCTACTTGACATGGAGGTACAGACGGTTTCAAGCTTCTGCATGGGTGCTGGGAATGAAACCAGGTCCTTTGGGGGAAGAGCAAGTGCTCTTAAGCTCATGGCATGCTCAAGTTACTGGGAAGGGAGCCCTATACTTTTACACAACACAGCATTTTAAATTAAATACACTTAAGTTTCTTCAATGGTATATCTGCTAGGGTCACAGCATCCAGAAGGTTGAAAATGACTGCTGTAGAATATCATCACTGAGATCACATTTAGACTTGCTGGCAACCATGGGAAGGATAATGTGTAAATTCAAAATGCAAGGTTGTAAAATTGGAAATTAAAATTCTGAAATGTACATCAATTTCTTCCGAGATTGATGATCATGCAATAGTTGGCTATCATTTCATTAATTGTCAAAGTAACACAACCTAGAATCCCCTGAATGAAATTCTTAATAAGGGATTTATGTACATTGGGGTGTTCTGTGAGGTGTTATATTAATAAAGTTAATTGATGTGGGAAAAGATATAGGCTTCTGTGGGAGGTACCTTTCCCTAGACAGAATGTTCTGAACTCTTTAAGAAGGAGACAGAATGCTCAGCACAGAAAAAGCAAGCAAAGGATTATGCACTCACTCTTTTCTTTCTGCTTTTGACTGGATGGATACGACTAGTCGTTGAAGTTTCTGCCTTGATGTCCATATAATGATGACTTCAAAATGGCATGGTTAGCTAAAGTAGACTCTTTTCTCCTCTGAGTGGCTTTTGGTCAGGGTATATTATTAGAGCAATAGAAATGAAGCTAGGAGAGGCCATGATAGCACTGCTTCTCTCTAGGCCCCATCTCTAAAGGTGTTAGCATCACTCACAAACATTACCTCACTCCCGATCAAACTTTCACACATGAATTATTGTGGGGAAAAAAACAAACAGTGTGGAACATAGAAAGAAGTGACTGCAAAAACTGCGATGCACCCTGGGGTCAGAGATGGATCAGCAACTAAGGGCATCTACTGCTGTAGCATAGGACTCAAATCCAGTTCCCAGAGCCCATATCTACTGGCTCACAATCACCTGTGATTCCAGCTCCAGGGGCTTCTGAGGCCTTAGACTTTTATGAGGAGCTGCACTCAGTTGCACAAACTCAAACATAGCCACATTAATACATAGAATTAGAAATAAAATAAATCATAAAAATGACACACACTGGGCTGTAAAATATTTCTTTTTTCATAAAGATTTATTATTAATGTAAACGGTGTGACATTCTGTGTATGCACTGCCATATCAGTGCCCAGAGAGGACATATGCCTTGGATCCCCCTGGAGTTTCAAGCAGTTGGGGGTCTGCTGACAACTGTGCTGCGAGTCAAATGGAATCCCCATGCAATGGCAGTCTTCAATCTTAACCACAGAGCCATTTCTCTCACTCCTGTTTTTTCTTACTTAATATCCCTTTTGTTTTTGTGCTGGGGAGAAATTTCATTCCCTTCTTCCAATTCTGTATCAAATAGAATGCTAATCCAGTTTAATGAATGTAAAAAAGAATTCTCAAATAATAACTTTCTAAAAAAGGAAAAAGCAACCTTACCTTAAGATGAACAGTCTCAAGAATCGTCCAAAATGTAACACACAACATCATCAAAACATAGGAAAATTTTTGCAGTGCAAGTTATTCCTCCTCTATCTAAGCCTTGTGCATTTTCATTTTGCATTTCAATATGTTCCTGTACTTCAATATCCTTTTGAGACTTGTTCTCCAGAACTCACAGAACTTAAGTGCTCTGTATCAGGTGTGTTCTATGTGCTAATTGAGAACTCTGATGAGGAATGCTTAAATAGAAATGAAAGAAATAATGAGAATTTCAGAAAATATCCAAGTACTTTTCTGAGAGAGAGTAGAAAGCCCAGATAAGAATGGACACAATTACAATTCATGTCTCTTTGATGATACAATTTATTTAAAAATAAATCAGATTGAGGTACTCCAATGTCCAGACCAATATATGTGTAGCTAAAGAGTTTTGTTGTTGAAAGTGAAACCCCAACATTCCTGTTTACAAAATTAAAGTCAGTTTTTTTTCAAAAAATTTCAATTTTATAAAACTGTTGAATTCTAAGGAATACCAGCATGTTCAAGTACCATAAATGTTCCAGTCTATGTTGAAGACATTATAGGAATATGTTTATGAAAAAGATTTAAAATGTCCCCATGGTTATTTCTCAAAATAAGTGATTTTTAGGTATTCACATAAAATTATTAAATCAATCAGAATTATGAGACTTTGATTTTACATTTAGTTCATTTAGGTATATAAACTTTCATTCGTACTACTAATTTTTAGTAATAATTATAAAAGGTGAGGAACATCATACTTTATCCTAGGAAGGTTTGTATTGATTTGTCTCTCTTTCTGTCTATTCCTCCATATGTCTGTCTATCTAGTGATATGTCTATGGTTTTTCTAATATCAATCTGCCTATATCTGTCTACCTGTCCGTCTATCTATCTATCTATCTATCTATCTATCTACCTACCTATCTATCATCTATCAATCGTATTTCTATTATTTATCTACATATCTATCTGTCTCTCCATCATATTTCTATTGTTTATTTATCTATCATCTATCTATCTATCTATCTCTATCTATCTATCTATCTATCTATCTATCTATCTATCTATCTATCTACCATCTATCTATCTATCTATTATCATCTGTCTGTCTGTCTATATATCATATATCCTTTTGTTTTTAAGTGATTGATGTTTACCTATTCTTTCTATTAGACAAGAAGCAAACTTTTTAATGCTTTGGTATCCTTTCTTTATTTCTAAAAACAAAAAAAAACCTCCCCAAACAATAATTATTGTAATGTTCCTGTGCACAGTGAAACACCTTATCAAACCTTTTCTACCAAGCCAGTGCCTGGACAAGTCTCTGTAAGATATTTTATAAGATCTATGCCTCCTTTTCCAGTAACAACGCGAGTCTTCTATGTTGTACTATTCAGAGCAGGAGTAGCATAAAACAGGATGTTTAATTTGAGACTCACATACACATCTTATGGCTGAATAGCAGAACAATATGAAAAAAAAATCCCAAGAATGTAGCATCATCTCTTCCCCTTTCATTTCAGAGTCTCCTTGTAACGTCTCTCAATATGTTCAGGTAAGTGAAGAAAATAAGTGAGGTTTGGTTCCCTGAAAGACTATCTACATTAAATACAGCTGTGCATTTCAATTTAAATTAAAATTGATTGTATGCTTATTGGTTCTTCTAAGTATTGAAACTGGAAAATTAAAAATTCACAAGTAGCAATTTTGATTTGCTTCAGAGAAAAGATTCTTGATTTAGACTCCCAGCAGGCTATCAATAGGTAAATATAATAGTGAAGAAAATACAAATGTACTTTATTTTGGAGGTTATTGAAATTGCATGGATAACATAGAAAGATTAAATTCTGGGATTCTGAAAAAATGTAAATCCTAAACTAATGGCTGCCTGGTCAAAACATAGTGTTGGGATTTACACACTTTCCAGTTTTCCTGAGATCAACCCACACTTTCTTTACTGCCCCAGTGAAATTCCTCCCCATAGCCAAATTATTTAGAATGGATTGTAACTTAACAATTTCATTTCATATTAGTATGTTACTCTAGTAACAGCATCAAGGTTGTGAGGCTGAGCTATTGATCTTTTTGCCATGGGTGCACTTTCTAAACAGTCTATCAATATTAAACAACATCGAATTTAGCTTATTTAGATTTAATTCAGACAGGTTCTTGAATAAAGTATAACACTAGATAGTTATGATTACAGTAGATTATACTTTTACTTAATAACAAAGGAGAACATAAATAAATTAAAAATGTCTTCAACAAAAATATCTATACCCTTTCTTCCTGCGTCTCTTTGAAACTAGGTTTTAGAAGATCTGTTTACTGATAAGGATGTACAAAGTGTGAGAGGAAAAAATCATCCTAAGTTTATTGTGAAAATAAGTGGTAGCAAAATATTAGTGAAAAATATAAAAGTATAGCATGAATTTAGCATGATGTAGACCCTGGTCTCAATAGCAGTAACAAAAGAAAAACAACAAAAATGAATATTACCATAAGAATGTGAGCACCACAGTGAATACATGGAAAGGAATTCAGTTGATCTGCATCAAACTATTTTATTTTGAATTTAATAATAAAGGTTAATCCCTACTCAAGTGCTTATGACTATTTTAAGCTTACCCCAAAGAAATGTATAGCAGATACTATATTCATTTTCATAGAGCATGTGACATAATTGATGTAATCAGTGACTTCATGGCTTACCAAATGTAATGTCATTAGGATACAGTGGTGCAAGAAACTGAGTGCATGTTCTCTCAAACAAACAAGCAAAACACCACAACTCAAAAACCCAAACTAAAAGGCAAAATAAACAAAAGCAGATCCTGGAGGAGTTGGGAGAGAGGGGAAGAATATTATTAAAACTTATTGTCTGAATTTTTCTCATTGAAATAGTACATTTTTTAAAAGAAGGAACAAAAGAAAAAAGATTTGAGTTCAGTTTGAGCTTTGAGACTGAACTTTATTCTCCATTCTAGAAAAAAGGATAAATACGTAATACCCTTTATAGACTCAGGAACACTGAGACATACTGATATTGGCAATTGCATACTTTAAAATATTAATTATGTAAAACTCCGCAGGCCATATTTATTTCAGCACCTAATTATTTGTCATTGATAGTGGCATCCAATGCTAGCATATGTTTAAAATTGTATTTTTCCCCTAAAAACAACAAAGTAAACCCATATTTTATCTCAAGTGTTTCATTTTTTCTTCAGGATGCATCAGAAGTTAGAGGGAAGAATTCATACATAAGAATAACGAATGGGGGCTTTATGTGTTTTCAGTATGTTTTTTTTTTCTTTTCTTTTTTTTTGTTTTTTGTTTTTTTTTGTTTGTTAGGTTTTTCGAGACAGGGTTTCTCTATGTAGCTTTGTGCCTTCTCTGGAACTCATTCTGTAGCCCAGGCTGGCCTCGAACTCACAGATATCTGCCTACCTCTGACTCTCCAGTGTTGGGATTAAAGACATGTGCCACCACCGCCTGGCTTCAGTATGTTTTAAATGCTCTACACACATTATATCACACATTTTCACTGAAATCTCAAGATGTATGTGGTATAATTTTCCAAATCTCTTCAGTGAATTAACTGCTGACTTCCAGACATTCTGGCAGAATTCTGGACTGTCCCTTACTACTGCAGCTTTCAAAACCATATACATACTATAGAAACACATGAATAGAGCAATACTGATATATTTTTATGGTGCATTAGCTTTCATGTACTAAAGCAAAGCAATGTCCAATGTGATCGAAGGATGTAGCATTCTGTCCCAAACCTCAGCTCTGTTGAATATTGCATTTCTTCCCAGTGTTCTACAACCAAAGCTCTAAATACTGTACCTCTAAAAGTGTCCAATACATAATAATATGAGTTGAATTTTCTCACTCTTACTTGAGTTTTTTAAATTTGTATATTTACTTATTCATTGATTGATTTAGACAGATCCTCATGTTTAGCATGGTGGTCTTGATCTCTCTATGCAGTCAAGGATGGCAGTGACTTCCTGATCCTCCTGTCTCTATTTGTCAACTCAGAGATTACAGGCATTTGTCACCACAGCCAGCATAACATTTATTTTTATAATGTCCTAACATTAATCTTAAGCCTGAGGTTAATGTACTTCTTTTCCTTCTTAGTTATTTCTTCTTTTTCATTTAAAGATCCTAATTTCCTCTCAACATTAATGGTCCCACACAACTAACCAAACAATAGGCAGTTTTTTGTTATGTCAGTCTTTGAGCTGGAATAATTATTATACTGATCAACCAGTTTACACAATATAAATAAACAATTAATGAGGTGAGGCTATCAGATTAATAGCACCAAGAGTTTTCAAGTGTTCAAAATCCTTAATTTTTGGTCTTCGGAAGATCAAAATGTGCCTCCTCCGGCCAAGTGTCTTTCATAGTATTTGACTGCATCATCATAGTGTCCTTATACACTAATACACTGTGCATTAATGTTACAACTTATAGAAGGACCTGCCTAATTGAGTGGCAAGTCGCTTACACAAGCCATTTAATTGTGAGAACTGAAGACTGCAGCTCAGTTTTGCTGGTGGTTGGACAGACTCCCAGGGGACTGCTTCCCATTGCTGCATTCCCCCAGCTTTCTCCTTATACCTCACTTCATTTCTTTTCTTTCTGTCACTCTAGATTAGAGAAATACAAACTCTGCATCCACATCTTTTCAAAGGGATGCGTATTTCTTCCCCTTTGAAGGATTGGTCTGGAAGGTCATTGGAAAGTTCAATCCTTGCATAATGTTGATCATTTTAGATGCCTTATTTTACACATGGGAAAAAAATAAAGTACAAAAGGAAAGTGTCCGGAGGCACACATTCAGTGGGAGGATTGAGTAGAGGATCTAGATCTCTGGAATTGTGTAGGAATACCATTGTTTCCCAAGATACCGGATGCTGGATGAGGTAGAGTTCATAAGGATATTTTAGCAGCTGCTCAAAGTTATCATTATACAGAAGTCAATTACTGGAAAAGTTGTTTTCCTTTAAGTTAGTTAGAATCCTGCAGTAAGAAATCAGTGTAATGCTGGCATGTCCGTGAACCTTTCTTGAATGTTCCCTCGATCCTTCCCACTCTATATTGAAGCTCTAGCAAATGACACAAGCGCCTCAGTTTCCCTACTGCTTTTTGAGAATTACTATATCACAATTTAGTACTACACGTGCCTTTTTTTGCTATTATACTTCTTCCTTTTTATAACAATTGCATCTCATAATTGAAGACATGTGCCTTAATTTTAAGGATACATTTACACATTATCTTTTTTTTTTTGGTTTTTCGAGACAGGGTTTCTCTGTGTAGCTTTGCGCCTTTCCTGGCGCTCACTTGGTAGCCCAGGCTGGCCTCGAACTCACAGAGATCCGTCTGCCTCTGCCTCCCGAGTGCTGGGATTAAAGGCGTGCGCCACCAACGCCCGGCCATTTCCACATTATCTTATCATTCAAAAATCAATTCTTAAGTAAGCTCCCGTTTTGTATTCAAAATATATTTAATTGGTGTCCTATGTATTTTTTTTACTAAAAATATTTGTTATTATTTCATGTATATGTGTGAGGACATGCCTGTATGTAATCCTGGTGCCAGTGGAGGTGAGGAGACAGTATTTGACCCATTGGAATTCAAGTTATAGGCAAATGTGCGTTGCCGTGTAGGTGCTGGGATGCAAATTTGGGTCCTCAACAAGAACACCAAGTGACCACTTAACTGCTGAGTCATTTCCCCAGCCGCAAGTCAAGTGTGTTTTAAGGAAAAATTTTTTTTAGTTAAATATTTAGCTTCCAAAGATCTAACATCACTTTCAGTGATTTATCTTTGTTGCCATGGAAATTCCCATTTCTCCTATTTCTGATTATTCATAAGCATTTCATTCTCTCTTGCATTTAACAAATATTATCAGTAATGTTGCTAAGAGTATCTATATTCATGTTCGATCCTATTTGGTGCTCAAGCTCCTAGGACAGTAATTGGAAATGAAGTCTTATGTCTATATTTATGAGACTGAGTTATATACTTATGTCCAAACTGATGATCTTAATTTTATACTCCATTCTCATTATATGAATATTGTTAGTTTTGTTATGACCATACTTGAAAACATTGCACATGTCAGAAGGAATAGGCAACTGTGTTTTTGTTTGCCATTTGTTAAATATTTGTAAAATACAGGGACTTTATTGTTTTATCAACTACTTCCCTTTAATCTATTATTAAATATACTTTTATAAATTTATATGAATTTCATTATTTTTATGTTAAATGTATTTTGTTTTTTCTTGTTTTAATTTGTGACACAACTATTAGTATTACAGAAACTACCCCTTTATTGATTTTGGTGTTTAGTGTTTTGGGTGTAGTCTTTCAAAACAGGGTTTGTTTTTTTGAATTTAATGTTTTAGACAAACTTGAACTGTTCATATTTTTGTAACCACTGATTCTGGATATAAATGTGGCTCTAAATAGCTCAAGGAGGTTATTGGGAACCAAACACCAGTCCTCTGTAAAAGCAATGCATGATCTTCACTGTTCTGCCATTCTCCAGACCCCACTGTATTTAAAGCACTTAAGGATTTTACATTTTATTTATGGAATCCTATACACTTAATATACATATTCTATGAATTTGTTTTCCAAAAATGTATACTTTCTTTCATTAAACATGTAGATTTATTTCAATAATTGTATCAGAAAATGAAAATTCTGTGCTAAACTCATTCATCTATATATTGTTACCAATTACTACATTTATTAATATGATTATTACTAGGCATTTTGAATGAGTCTTATGAAAATAAAACATCTTACTTTCAAAATTTGTTAGCTATGAAAATCGTCTATTATTTGAGATATATACTTTTACCAAGAGTCTAGGACTTAGAAATTTGACTTAGCTCATCGTTAAAAGCTTTTGTTGCCGGGCGGTGGTGGCGCACGCCTTTAATCCCAGCACTCGGGAGGCAGAGCCAGGCGGATCTCTGTGAGTTCAAGGCCAGCCTGGGCTACCAAGTGAGTCCCAGGAAAGGCGCAAAGCTACACAGAGAAACCCTGTCTCGAAAAACCAAAAAAAAAAAAAAAAAAAAAAAGCTTTTGTTGCTTGTGCAGAGGACCTGATTTTAACACCTCCCACCTGCATGGCAGCTCACAACTGTCAGTAACTTCAGTAGCAGCGTTTCTGATGCCGTCTTCTTACCTCTGCCGGCAATAAGCACTCACGTGACATACAAAAATACATGCAGAAAACTCACTCATATACATAAATACAAATAGATAGGTCTTTTAAAGACCAGAAATAATTTCTTATATGTTTGTATCTTACCTTGATTTTAATTTAATTTGCAGAGGATGTGCTTATGAAATGACTCAGTGGATAATGGCACTTCTTGCCAATCCTTACAATTGAAGTTCAATCCCAAAGACTTACATGTTGGAAGAAAAAATGGAATCTCACAAGTCGTTCTTTACATTTATGCCATGGCATGTGTGTGCATGTGTGCACAACCAAGCAGACAAACGGACAAAGAAATATGTGTAAATATTTTTGGCTACTTTTCCTTAAACTATTGCAAATAAATAAGGGACAGAAAATAACTCATCAGTCATAATGGTTCAAAACATACTATTTGACTTAAAGATAGGAAGCGTAGTAAAGTTTGCCAAAAACCGTCCCACACAGGTTTTCCTTTGGACTCTGTTCAAAGAATGTTGATGGGTTGAGATAGTTAATATAAACAGACAACTTTAAAAGACTAAGTAAGGCATATTTTATCTGCAAGATCCAAATAAGTTAAAGATGAAAGTCAAGCTAAGACATAACAGATAAGGTCAAGAATTAAACAGGTAAGAGTGAAATCTGTTCTTGATTGTTGAAAGGGTTGAACCTTACAAGTCTTCCTATGTAATCCAAAATCCCCTTCTCAGCAATCAGTCCTGGAAATACTTTTACCCATGTCACAGGGATAAAAATGCTCAGACATATTACTGAACCTTGGGTTATGACCTACTATCCTGCAGGACATGCCCAGTGCCATCGGTCTGGACAGTCTGGACAGTGCTAGTCAATGTCGGAAACTGTCAGGAGGATGAGAGCGACTATATGCATTTAACAGCAATCCACTATAAGTTTACAGGTTGCTGGACTATTTTGTCCTTCTTTATTTAACTTTAATTTAGAAATATTTCATATCTTCCTACGCAGTCTTCTTTTAACCAAGGAAGGCTTTATGTTTTCTCTATTACCCTGACATTTTACATTGCTTTTGTTGAACTGTCAGACTAGAGACACAGATGTGTTTATCATAGCATACATATATGACTAGTATTTTTATTTATGTTGCTTTTTATAGTCAGGAAGATCACCTAAGATCATTATTTGTACTCAGAATAGAAAATCATGGAACGTCAGTCTGAATTAAACATACACAAAACTCATCAAAACAATACACTGAAGCGGTCTCACCTACAAATAATTTGTGTTTCTTTCAGTATTGCAAATCTTCCCCCAACTTTATCAACTAAATTAAAAATCTCCCAGAATGATGAAACAAGTAGAGTGGGTGATTGAGTGCCTATATCCAAAAGAACTGGAACAGTTTCATTTTCTCATCTCCCCAAACTTCCTAAGTGTATTGGGATGGATATGTGGGGTTTGTGTTTCTATGGAGAGGAACAGTCTAAGAAATATTTGTGGTTCTAATTCTCCTTCTAAGTGAGAAGTCAAGTGGGATGGGGAAACTTAATCGTGGAATGAGAAAGGGATGTAACATATACTTGCACTTGATTTTGAGTTCATATGAGTTCCTATTCACCCACTGCTGTATAGATTAAACCAACCACTTTTTGTTTCATTGCACAAATAATAATGCTTAAGTTTCATATGATTTTACCCCAAGAACTAGGAGTGGTTTCTAAATTCAATGAGAACAGTCACAAAAGTTTACCTATAATAATTTGGGACAGTTTATCATTCTTGTAAAGGAAAGAAATGTATCCTATCCAATTTGGTGCTGAAAAAGATTTTCTGGCTTACAAAATTTTAGAAATTTTGTTTTTATAGAAAATCTTCCAGTAAAATTCTATAAAACATTTTACTACTACTACTACTACTACCACTACTACTACTACTACTATTATTATTATTATTATTATTATTATTATTATCCTTTTTAGACTTGAGGTTATAATATAGTTATAACATTTCTCCCTTGCCCTTTCTTTTCTCCAAACCCTTCCTGATAGCCTTCATTATAGAAGATATTTTAAAATGTAGAATTCACAGCCTTTTTCTACCTGACTTGCTATTTCATTCATATATTCATATGTATAGAATGTTCAGTGTGTATGCATGTTCTCGGGACTGGCCTGTTGATATTGGGTTTTCAACTGGGGTACTCACCTTTGGGGATGACTATCTCTCCCATTCCCAGCATGCCTTAGTTGTCTATAGTTTTTTGGTGTAAGGTAGAACCACTTTTTAAGTTTATATGTTGTAACTCTGAAGTGTCAGATCACCAATGTAGATTTTTTTTTTTAGGCTTTTTTTTATTTTAAGTTTATTTATTTATTTTTTTCCACAAAGCAATTGCATTTTCAACACAGAACAATACATGATTCACCAGCATACATGCATATACAAATCTGCATCCTGAGTCAAGGAAGATAGAAACAATAAATTTCTTCACCTAAACAATTCCACTCTCAACCCAGTTCCAGCACACAGTTCCTAGGTCATCACTATAAACTCGAAATTGTCCCATTGCAATGAAATCTCCATTATGCACTTCATTTCTTAAGTCTCAAAATTCAAATGATAAACTCTGATACTAGCCTTCCAAATATGACAAATCCACAACCAAAATCCCTTTCGTGGTTTTCTCATTCCAATGTAGATTTATTAGTGTAGTTTTAGTTTATTTGCAATATGCATTGCATTTAAATTTTCCATGATTTTAATTTTTATTATTCAGGTGTTTTCTTTCATTCTGGTATTGGAATTTCTTTCATACTGTTATTCAGTCAGTCTTCAAGCTATTTATTACTTTTTTAATATGTCACTATGTAAATAAACATAAGTAGGTGAGCTTTACTGATAACTAAAGATATTTTAGAATATTTTGTTCGTTACATTTTTAATCCTACCAAAACTTGATTCTTTGTGTGCTTGTGTTTGTGTGTTGTACACAGATGTGCATACATGTATGTGGCAGTGCTCTCATCTGTGCATCACATGTGGAGTCTGGAGATCCACTGGGGAGTAATCCTTTATTTTGCCCCACTTTAGTTCTTGGAAAAAGTTTTTCGCTGAACCCAAAGCTCACCAAGTAGTTACTCTGGCTATCCAGTGAGTCCCCGCTGCCTGCCTGCCCCCACTCGAACCAGGGTTTTTGTCATGTGATGTCATAGTCAGTTCCTTACATGGAAGTTGGGGATCCAAACATGGGTCCTCAGGCTTTGGCAGCAAGAACTTTATCCACTGAGCCATCACCACAGCCCTAAAATTTTGCTCACTCTTTGTGTACAACACCAACTGCATTGGAAGCTCAGGTAAATGCTTAAGCAATCAGTCGAACCATTAGGCATAAAATGCAGATGTCTCCACAAACCTCCTATGGGAGCTTCTGCAAAGCTCATGAGTGTCTCTGCAGGTAAATTGACTTGTTTTGCCGTGGTGGTATATTGTGTACCCTAATAAATCTGTTAAAGATCAGAGGACAGAGCCAGGCACTAGGTTAGACATAGAGGTCAGGCAGTGGTGGCACACAACTTTAATCCCAGCACTTGAGATCTCCTTTGCTTAAGAAACACACAGGACTTTAATCTCAGGAAGTAATATGGCAGGACAGAGAAAGGTATAAAAGACATGAGGAAACAGGAATTCATTCTCTTTAGACTGAGAATTTCATAGAAATAAGGACTAGTGGTTGGCTGTTCTGCATCTCTGATCTTTCAGCTTTCACCCTGATATCTGGCTCTGGGTTTTTTATTAAAAGACCATCTAAGATTCAAACATCATTTTGCTTCTGTAAATAGCATGTTACAGTTAGAGTACTGTTCACCAAAATAATGAACTGTATTCTCTAAATAGGTTTTATTTTATCTTCAATTACTGAATGCATATATATATATATATATATATGTATGCACATATGTATATGTAGATACTTTTACAGTGAAATTTATATATATACATATATTTTATTGTAAAAAATTTCAAATTATACTGTTGAAACATCATTAATCCTCACACCATCCCCCTGTGTTCTGATTGATTTAGTTAAGACTGTGAATAATACATTTTTTCTCCAGGTTTTCCACATATTTATCTGGTCATGATTATTGTTTCCATGAATTTTTAAACAGATATTTAAGCCTCTTTGAATTTTAAAGCAGGTATTTTAAAACTTTCAGTGTAATATTATAATCTTAACTGAACAGTCTACAAACACAGTCTTTGTTAAACTATTGGATTAGCTGGACTGAGAAACAGTCTCATAGAAGGATCCAGCTCACAATCATTAGAAACTGAATGAGAAGCTAAGGCTTTAACTTCAGACCACATATTTACCTACTTTATATAAAGAGAGTAATTGGATTCCATATAACCACCAACGTGCGGAACTCCTTTTAACCCTAGCCCTCTCCCTGTATGTTTGGATAATGCTTCATCTTTCTGAGACAGTGTGTGTGTGCATTTAATAACTATTCCATAGATACTAACAAATCAATATAAAAATGAATAAATATACCTTACCTATTAATTTTATTTGAATTTTGATTTTGAATTTGCCTAGTTGGCAAAAATGTAAACATGATGTAGGAGAAATGTTGCACAAGAAAGATCAATGGGAGATTACACTGCCACCAAGTATCAACAATCCAAATAGGGCCCACCAATATCCATTAATCAACATGTAACAATCACACATGTATTCTAACTGCTGACCACAGGTTTAATGAATGCATAAATACTAAAAAGGCAATGTTATGTGTTCGGGGGTGAGTTCCTTTACTTCTCCCTGGACATGTTTGGTTAAAATAAAAATATCAGACATATTTCTGTGTATTCTGATATATCTATGCTAATGCAGATTAGTAAGGTAAAAATCTACATATCATGTTTCCCAGAATTCCAGTTTCTACTTTATCCTCTCAACTGTGGCCATACATTGTTAAAGATAGGGGACATATCCTTCTCAGATAGGGCTTACTTTCCTTAAATATATTTTAAAAAAATCCTAACATCTTCAGAGTTGGTTTGCTTTTTTCTCAGTTTCCCTTCACATATGGACTTTACACCTGACATATTCTAATTCACTGAAAGGATGAGAGAATTGTTTCAGTTCTTAGGTGGCTGATCATTTGTAACTGAAAGAAATTTCAGTGAATCTGTTAATCAGATAGCCTGGTCAGAATGGCACTCTTAACTTTCTGATATATTGACATCTCTGAATGTGTATTATGTGGTATATTCCTGTGACAGGACAAAAGTACCAAAATTGTTTGCAATACTGAGTTTGAAGTAGTCAAACCACCCCTTCTACATAACTGAGAATCCCATACTACTCACCCACCAACCCCATTGTCACCCTCAGCACCACAAATTCCTTGCATGCTGGCTTCTTCTAACATATGATGAGTTTTGATTATTCAATGATTTTTCTCCTTGTCAGTAAGGCAATGACCTTATTTCATTAAATGTGCTTTTAAGTCTACATTACCCATTCCCTCAGATTCTCTGAATCTGATATTCTTCCAAACATATATTATTTTCATATGGAGAGAAGAGAAAAACAAAGTAAAACCTTATTACTTGAATGTAGTATGCATCATGCAGTGAATCATATGGGTTTTAGATAAATGTGGGAAAAGAAAACAAACATGTCCAACACCTGAATTTTATTTTTAAATATTAAAGATAATAGAGTACAGCCTATTGCTACTGCAGTTCATTGTCTTCCAAAGATAGAAGACATCATGTGCTTCAGAAAAAGGACTCAGAGACCCCAGATCTGGAACTGACCAGAATGCCTCTCCCTGAGGACTAGCTTTCTTGGAGCCAGATGGTACTAAGCAAGCTTCCAAAGGAAAGAGACAATCAACAGTCCTCCCCAGGTATGATGCTTATGAACTAAATCAATGATTGGCATGGAACAGTAGCCCTAGGGGTGTATTATGGGTGTGAAAAGCATGCAAGGCATGCATAACTTGGTGGTAAACAATGGTTCTATACTTGCACTTAAGACACACTAAAACCAGAGCAAAACTATGCCTGGTGCAAGAAACTCAGCAAATTAGTAGGTATTAGTGAAGTCATAATTATGGAGAATATACAGCCAATTTTACTAAACATACAGAGTCTCATTCTAAACGTTTGCCCTTATACACACAGATAAGTGTAGTTTTTACTTCTCATCAAAAAATTTCTCGTAGCAAGTGTAGATCACTACAGAAAATCTCAACTAATCAAACTCCTGAAATATGGAGCCTAGTCCCAGTGGATGCATCTACAAAACACTCCTACCTCTAAGGCTCAGGAAACATTACAGAAGATGGGACAGAAAGACTGTAAGAGCCAGAGGATCATGGGCATTGCTTTGAGATTTTGTCTCTTAGTAATATGAGGAGGTCATAAAATCTCACCAACATGACAACCTAAAAATTAGCTGAACAGATGACACCAATAGACATGCCACCAGTAGACAGAAAACCCCACACGAAGTATTACAACCAACTGAGGAATGTTTGGAGCTACAAAAGAGTCTCCCCGGGGAAGAGCACAGTGATTAGTTATCCTGAACTAAATGGATAGCTCTGCAAACATACAAACAAGTAACACTCTATGGACTGAAGAAGTCATATTTAGGAACATATATGTATATACATGTGCACTTATGAATGCGAGTCAATCAATTTAAAAAGAGGCCATGAATTTGAAAGAGAGCAAAGAAGGCTATAAGGGGGGGGGGGTTAGATGGGGAAAGAGAAGGGATAAATGTAATTATATTGTAAAAAATTATTAATAAAATAACTGGGTACAAAACTTATTCCCTTCTAATAACATTGTAGAATAGTGGCCAGATATTTAATTGTAACCCTGAATCTATATTCCTACTGTCACTTATCTACTGTCTTTAAAAAAAAATTATCTCTTCCATTAGCAAATATTTGTGGGAATGGGATTTTGAGGCAATTCAATAGCTAACTGTAACTAGTTGAAAGATTTATTTTCTTACTGGATTTGTGCCACACAATTATTCATGAAATGAAGAATCAGTTTCACGTAATTGACATAAATGTCATTGTGGGTACAATGAGCAAAGTAATGATGATTTGGAGAACAGTTGTCAAATGTCCTAGAAAGCAAGGGAGGAAAATTTACGTTTTACCAAATGTACGAAAAGTACACATTGATGAAAGTCCCAGAAAATGGTTTTAGAGCCCGATGTGATCTGTTTGGCTCTAAGAAGATGGCAGAGCAGAAACAGCGCTGCTGTGTGGGAGCCAGCTGAGACTATCCGGACCTCACAGATCCATCGCCATTCTTTAGTAGGGCGCAGAGTCTGAGTAGCGTATACAGTCTGAGATCCAACACAAAGACATATTCTAATAGCATCAGTCCTGGAAAAGCGTTGAATGGGGAAGCTTATATGCTGTCTTAACGTTCCTTTTAATATTATAACACTGTCATGAATTCTTTAAGATTATGATGCATTGTATCTTTATCACATTCACTTGTCATTTCTCACCCACACCCCGTTCTTGAATACATGCTTTGAAGAGAGGATAGGTGCAAATACATATGTAAATTATAGTTCTGAGGCAACAGACACATCTCAGATTGAAAAGTTTAGAGAATAATTTTATTAAAATGTTAGGATAGCGTTTAGATATGAGCTAGAGTACAACAGTTCAAATATATTTTTGGTAATTTATCTAGAACAATATGTCTTTAACAATAAAACTCTTCAATTGTTATAGATGTTTAGGAGATTTATTACAATGCATAAAACTGTGCAGGTATATGCAGTCCTTTATCAGTCTCTGAGGTCTGTTTCTGAAGAAAAAATAGGGAATTAAATTATACTTTTACAGTGTGTTTTAAATTTTATTATCATAGCATTTATAAAACATCAGTCCTCTGCATACAGAAGACGGTTGTGTAGCATGGTCTGTTTGGGAGAATCCCTGGCAGGGGGATCAGGATCTATCCATGGTACACTAATTTTAATAATGTTATTAATAAATCCAAAGTTCACTTAACATATATGAGCTATGGTAGACCTTGCCCTACAGATATTTAATTTTTTATTGATTGAGTAGACTTATGAAAACAATGATATTATAGCAGTATAAAATGTTAAAGTTTGTTTTACAAATTTCTAAACTTCAATATATTGAAAACTTTGAAATGCCAAAGACAAATGTGTTTAGTTGAAATATTTTGCCACAAAAAATGATTTAAAGCAGTTTATTACATTTCTCTTCTCATGTTTAACTTCTTCTGGTCATCATAAAAGGAGACAATGTCCAAACTTATTCCTGTCTGCATATCTTTCCCTGCTAAGTCATAGGACTTTGAGCTCTGCCTAAGCTTTAGTATCATCTTTGGTGTTTTCAGCAGGCAATGGCCAGACCTTTAACACCACTTTTTATTCTCTACCTACATATTTCAATATATGTATATTCAAACATTTGTTCATGTCTTCTCCTTTTTCTCTTATTGTTGACATAAAAGACTTAAGGAGTGTTATTATTTAATCTTACATAAAATTATAATGTATTATATATGCTATATATATGCATTATATTATATTATTCATCTATTATGTAACTTAGAACTACAATACACTCCATAACAGAAGTAGACTATATAACAAAACCCCCAGTACCAGACCTGAAAATCCTCCTCCTGATATCTTGGTCAGGATAGTCTTAGAGATTCCCAATATCTTATAAGCCATTATTATTGCTTTTTAGTGCCTCCCAGAGCTTGAAGGTAAGTACCTGTTGCTGAAAATGATACACACTTAGGACACCGTGCTCAGAAACTTTGAGCTTCATCTGACCTGACAGCTTCCTCCTTGAGGTCTAGTTTCATAGTACCAGATTGTTCAACGTAAGCTATCAAAAGAGGGGAGTAACCAATAACCCTAAAAAGCTGTGATGTCATGAGCCACAAGGTCAACAAGGTAAACTATACCTAAGGGTGTAATAGTGACACTCATACTTCATGATGTCCAAGAGCTATCAAATTAGATTTATGGCCAACTCAATAGGAAGGAAATCATACCTGATGCTGGAATGCTAACCAATTATCCATGACCAGTAGTGAGACCGTGGATGTCAGAGGAGAACCTGCAATAACTATTTCATAAAAACTGCGTTCAGCTTGACTCCATTCCAGATCTGATCCTTATACCTATAGATAAGCACAGTTCTTATCGCTCATCAAAAAAAAAAAAAAAAAAAAAAAAAAGCTTCTCTTTGAGGCAGACAAACAATGGCAGAAAACCACATCTAATCAAAATGAAAATATTAACTGACCACAGGGTACCCCGCTTCAATGTACACATGTACATTGCAGTTACAGGATCTATGGCTCAAGGTCAAACACATTCAACAGACTACAACAGGGAAATTATATAGCTAGGGCAGTTGTTAAGCAAATGAGGGCTAAGAAATACTAAATACTCTCAAATAAAGAGAATAATAGGAATCCATACACATTTCTGAAAGATTGCTGAACATGAATGTACTCAATTCCACAATCAAATGACACAGACTTGTAGTTTGTATCAGTAAGCAGATACCTATCTTTTCTAACTCCAAGAAACATCAAAGATGGCACCACTCTAGTGTGAAAGGATGGGTTCAAATGAGCAGAAGCAGGCTACATAGAGGAGCCTTAGATTTTCCCTGACTCTCTGTGATTTGATGCATGAATAATAGCTGCATCATGATGTCACATTCCCAGACAACCTCTGATAACATCAGACACCTGTCATTTGTCTTATTCCTCTCCTGATCACCTTTGCTATGCTCTCTGTTCTTTAAATCTATTAGAAATATCTTTTAGTGGACTCCAACTCCACCTCAGACTAGATCATCCAGAATTTATTTTTTACCAAAGTACAACATACATATTTGTATGACAAACCAGAATTATCTTCATATATAGAGATAAATGAAATTAAATATAAATCATAGGGCAGTAATTTGGTCTTATTAGAACAAAAATCACAAAGATGATTTTGACACACACATACACACACACACACACACACACACACACACACACACACACACACCATACAACAGATTTGAAAATATCTCCTAATCTGCTGTACACTGGAATCAGCTTATTGCATAGGTATATGAACTGTAGCCTCATATGTTATAATTTGAGAACTGGTTTTATGATGCATACTGAAAATATAGTCAAAATCTTTTGTTTAAATGACTGTATTGTATGACATTTCATGAAAGATTGCAACATGTTTAAAAATTGAAGGAAAGGGTCATTGTAGCAGACATGACTTGTCAACTACATCTCTGATAACGCATGTAAAAACATTTTCTGAGGTCAGGGGTCAGATGTCATCTGACCATGAAGTTGTGGAGTCTGAGATTTAAAAGATGCAGAAAAGATGACTCATTTAGGCTTCTCTTGTCTTGTACGTGAAATCAGCCTACACTCTGGATTGGACATGTAGTTCTGATTTCTAATGACAATTTCTAATTTCTAATGACAATTATTGAAGGGAAAATTGAAAAATTAAAATAAGCACATTTTAAAAAACAAATACTGGTAGATATATTTTAAATCAATTTAAACAGAAATGTAATAAGTAAAAAGAAGTAAAATTCCATCTTTTAAGACATTCTGTGTGTCAAAGAAAATGGTAGTCTATATGTAAAATAAGGACAGTTCTGTGTGTAAAACACTCACTTAATATAGCTATATTTTACCTCTACCATTTTAACAATAATTCCTTAAGGACACAAATTACCAAACAACATTCACCTATTGAAAAAGGCTGCTCATCAGCCTTCCCTCTCATGTTGATTACCCTTAAGTTAACCGCTGATGTTTCAGTGCTTAGAAAGAGTAGACATTATTGAAGGAACAGGTCCAACACACCCTGATCTCTCAGAGGCTGATCTTATTTCACTGGAGTTAGTTTTACATTTGTATCAATTTAGCTTCAAAGTTGCCCTCAATATTATTAATCTATTTTTTATTATTTGTCTGTACATTTGTTCATTTTCTGGTCTTCAGGGATAGTAACAAAGCTTTGCTACTTAATAGGAAGGACTATTTTACATATTACTTGTTAAGAAATCAATTTAACTTTTATGATACATTCTTGTCTGAAAATTGAGAGACAAAATCATATTTTGACTATATTAAGTGATATTTAGAGCATTTCTTTGGGGATTATAAAGTATGTGAAAGCAATGTATTGGAACATTGTACATTTATGCAAATACACATTCATAGTTACAACTACTCTGCTTAAATTAGCATATAATAATTGCATTGTCTCTTGCAAATCATAGCTCTTTTTGTAGTTAGTGATGAAATTGCAGTGGAAAAAGTTCATTGAAACATCAATCATCCTTACTTTAATATGTTTTTATATCATCTAGTTGGTACTCTTATATTTTCATGAAAAACTCACAAATTTTTCACTCAATTATGGTGATAACAATAACAAATCACATAAGAATGAATTATTATTCAACAGAACGCTAATCCTATATACTTACTTGATTTTACTCTCATGACAAAACTCTTTGAAAATTTTGTTATTGTTATACTTAAAGGGAGAACTAGAGCATAAAATACATAATCTCTCTTATTCATTCCTATGTCACAAATTTTTCATTGGCTGACTCATTTATGTTTGTCCAAAGACAAAACAAAAGAAGAATATAGTATGTGGTAAACATTAGGATGAGTGTTAAGCAGCTGTCTGAATCAAGAAAGTGTTTGTTTGGTGTGTGTGTGTGTGTATGTGTGTGTGTGTGTGTGTGTGTGTGTGTGTGTGTGTGTGTGTATGCACACGTGTGGTACAAGGGCAATGGATATGTTTTATGGAGTTGAAGAAAGTCTTTGGTCTGACATTACATAAGATTTCAAAGACTTTCTAAATAAGTTTATATATTCACACTTAGCCAGAAGTTATCAAAGAGTCAACCAATAGAAAATATGTAAGTGCCTGGTTGAATTCCTAGATCTTGATAGACCAAATCAAGAGGCTTGCAAGTTTGGGAACAACATAGTGAGAAGCTGCCTCTCTCTATTCCCCTCAAAAAGAATTAAGAACTAAAATTCATTAATTAATATGTGGCTCAGATAATAATAAAGGTTTTATATTTTTGGTGACTTTGTATTTTATGAATGAAGCAGGTGAAGATAAATGTAAGAGTTAAAAATTGGAGTCCATTCCCTGCGGTAGGATACCTCGCTCAGGTTTGATGCATGGGGGAGGGGTTTGGTGCTGCCCCAATTTGGTATGCTAGCCTGTGATGACTCCCCAAGGGAGTTCTTATCCTCTGTGAGGAGTGAATGGGAGGTGGGGAGGAGGTGGGCTGAGTGGGAGAACTGGATGGAGGAGGAACTGTGGTGGGCATGTAAAATGAAAAAAAATTTAAATAAATAAAGAAAAAAGAGGTAAAAATAGGGGATGTGTAATAAACTTGTTTTGAGCATACATATTTGTTCAGCAACTTTCAACCCTATATCCCAACTTTGCAATGTTTCATTTGCTTAAACTCTTGAGTCTGTAAGTTGCATATGAAAATAATGAATATGTAAGTTGAAAATGCCAAGTTTTTAACTGGTAAGGAGAAAAGGGGCACCTCCCTTCTCAAACAAGACAGTTTTCCTTTCTGACTATGTTGAATATGAAGCAAAAACCTTGAATTGCTGTAAATATTTTATATTTGTCCTCCTCTAGAAAGTAGTTATTTACTAAATCTGAAAACTTTCTTTTCCATATATTTCTTAAATACAACTTTTCTTTTATCTCTGTGCTTTGATTTATTATAAATTCTTGCCAGGTTTACTAAGACAATTTATTCAAGAAGAACAATCAATAAGTATGTATTTTAAACAAAGTAAAAATTATAATTTCTAGGACAGTATGAAAAAGTAATAAATCCAAACTATCATTTCTAAATGTCTGTAGCTTAAGATAAATTTTGGAAGCCTAATTAAAATACTTGAAGTTATAAAAAATATTGAAAAGATGAGGCAACAAAAATTGTTGGATTATATAGGGAAGAGTATCCCACTCCCCTGGACTTGAGAGTTCGGGGGTAGGGTACTGGATATGCCAGCCAGGAGGGCCCTGAAACAGTTATGTACCAAAGGAATGAAGAGGGAATCTTGTGGTCAGTGTCTTCTTTGATATGTTAAATAGGCACTTCAGCCATTTGTCCCAGGTTTGGAACATAACAAGTATTTAAAAAAAGCTATAATTACAATATTACTTCAATAGATTCTACTAGACATATGATTCATTGGCAATCTAAATAATAACTTTTGAGACTTGAATTTTAGAAACAATATTTGTTATTTGTTAACCAGTTTTAGAAAGGTTGAAAATTGGTAGAGATGTCAGTTGGTTCCATTTTGTTTATCTATTCCAAGTGAGCATAATATTATAAAACAGAATAATGTAGCAAGACTTTATATATTGAAACTAAAATTCTGAATTTATTTTCCCTATGTCTAATGTTTAAGAGCCTCTCTGCTCCTTCCACTCTATGGCTCAGTCTCTGGGATACACATTTAGCAACTGCTGCGACCAAACTCAGGATTACAGAGATCTCAGAACTATTGAGATACCTCGAATTTCTTAATGTTTCCAGGGGTAAGTGAACTCTGATAACTGGCTCAACTCCACTAGCTCATGCAGGACTTTGCTATCACTTCATAGGTGTTAACAGTTATCCTTTCTTATACATACATCAAAACACTTTAATATATGCTTAGCTAATATTTTCACAGAAATATGTAATACTGCTTAATCGCTTAATTTCTCAAGTAATAGCAAATGTATGTAAATGAAGTAGCATGCTAGCTTAGTAATCCCTGTGTAAGAAGGAATTTCATTTTGAGTTGGTTTTAATTTCTTTTTGCAATGACAAATATGAAAACCAGGACCTTGGATGACAACTGTCCTGTGAGTTAGCTGCATCCACAGTTCTGCACGAGATCATAGCTTTACAGTCCTCATCATTAATGTCTAATGTATTTTTTGTCTCCATTACAGTATAACATGAACCTGTCTTTTAAAAAAAATATTGATTTTGGGAGGAGGAATGAATTGGATAGATGTGTTGGTATTTCCTAGTTATAGCTGTGCTTTGAATAATAGCTGCCTTAAGCTGGTTTTAGCTGATAGCTGTTTTCCATGTCCTATAGGCATTTTGATTGATTTTTACGATTCATGGTTTCTTTAAACTTGCCTGAACACAATTCTTTCTCTACACACATCAAAGAACACAGACTGTATTTCATTATCTCAATTGATTGTTTTAACTTCTAATCTTAATGGAAACAGTCCAATCACTTTCTTGACCCCTTCAGACTTTCACTTTGTTAGTTCAAACCCCTTGCTCTTTTTGCTTCCTAAACCAAAAAGGTACAAGTACTAAATTTAAAGATTGGGGAACATACATGCATAGATTTTTTTTCTTTATCTATTTTGCCTCTGGGCTTTTGTGATGCTTCTCCCTGAATAAGGCCTTTATACTCTAGAAATGGTATGCATGCAGTTCCTGAAGGCAATTTCTGACAAATAGCAAGCAAGCAATACCCATAATGCTTTAAAAAAAACCCACCAGGGAGCCCAATTTTAGGAGCTGACTTTGAATCTCTCTATATCACCTGTGATCTAACAAGTGAAGGAAAAAAATAACAATTGTGCTGTCCTAAAATTAAAAATAAGGGCATTTTGTAGCAAAGATTACTTTTACATATATTGCAATACCTTCAGATTTCCAGAAAACTAGAACAATGTTAAAATTAATCAATAAGCCTTTAGCTCAAATAAGCTTAATGCAAACATTTTACAGAGTGATATTTGCTGAATCACTCTCTAGATGTGATGTGTATGTTAAATATATATATATATATATATGTGTGTGTGTGTATGTGTGTGTGTATGTTCTGAATATTTAAGAATAGTGTTCTGAAATGACACTGCTTACTGATATACCATTAAATAACTAATGTATATTAAAGTTTATCTATTTTAATATTAGTTAAATTTTAAAAATTAAAACTTCAACAAATAATCTACCTTCTATTTATTTATCAGCATATACATACATACATATATTTACATAAAATATACATAGGTATTCATACAGATGCAGCATAAATATTCCTATATTTTTAATTATATGAGAAAACTTATCTAAAGCATGACACAAAATTTCTGCAACTGAAATTTTAGTTTAGAACACATTTTAATATCATTTTAAATGTTTTATTTTTTACTAATATTAACAAAATGCCTTTTATTTTGTTTCCAGTGTGATATTACTGTCTTTAGAGAATAAACTTTCTCTTTTGTTCAATAAGACATTTAAAATAAATAAATATAATTACAGTTTTTCACAAATTTCAAGATATAGTTGTGGTAGATTTTGATATTTTTCTTTTTTACAATGGAGCATGTGATTACAATTTACTTGGTGTTACAAAGTAAAGATATTTGTACCTCATAATTCTATTTTCTATTTGTTCAAACTTGCAAATGATCCAAATACGATCTTTCCTCCCTTCTTAGAATAACATTAATTTTCTGCTTTCCTGGACAACTCTGAAAAGTATTTCTCACATAACTAAGATTTTGATTCTTTTGGAATATCCTTAAATGACCCAAATGAAATGAAAATTATTGCTTAGAAATTTCTCCTGTATTTTCTCTCGTTTTCAGAATGCAAGAACTGCTTTTTAAATATATGTTTCAGTAATATACAGTTTACAATATTGAGGTGCTCATTATAATAATAATGACTTTATCAATAGTGTTGTAATGACAAGAGCTCATGTAGGTTTGATATTCCGTGAAAGCCATGGTTTCAACGCAAATATCATGGTCCACAAATCTCTGCTCTCCTGTGCAAAAGTAAAACTTTTAAAAGAGAAAAATTATATCTATCTATCTATATATATCTACACATTATATGTATATACATATGATATATGTCTGTATATGTACATATTCCAGATAATAATTCATATGTATGTGAAATACTGTATATATGAATATTATTTCACACACACACACACATACACACACACACACACACACACACACACACACACACACACACACACACACACATATATATGAGAAATTTCTGCAAGAAATCCTTAGGTTTCTACACTGGTTCACTGGTTGGATATTCTGAAAAAACTCACTGTTTGCATAACAGACAATTTTGAATTAATTATCGTGCTTCCCTAGGGAAGGGTTTACAGATACCTTCCCAGCACTGTGTGTGGTCATAAAAATGTAGATTCTCCTGCTTTATCTCTGAGATGCACTTCTTTATAACCTGGATTTGCTTCTACTTTTCCTCAAGAAGTATATCAGGCTACATCATAATAAATGAATGATCTCTCAAGAGAGGAATGGTAGATTCGTTGGAGAGTTCCTGACATTGGAGTTTGTTTGTGGTGCAACCCACAGGAAATGCAAATAAATATCTGATCCTCATCATATTGTCCCCAGGAGCTAAGAGCAGGGAATTTATATAGGAAACTGCATGACTACTATTTCTAATATATTCTCTACTCTACTTTTAACTGCAAAATCTAAAACTTTAATAGATGTGTGCATATAAAAACAGAGTATGCAAGATAAAATAGAAGAAATTCTGTTAATATCCTAGTAAGAGAATCATGTTTAAATAAAGGCTGTCATTAAACGTAAGACTTATTGATAAGAATGTGGCACTAATTCACATCAATTGTTTTAATACTTGAGAAAGAATGTAAAGTATTCAGAGAGTTAAAGTAAAGACAAGGGTGTGATTATGAGATGGAAACAAACAGAAAGCAGATCATGCTGACGTGGAAAACAGTATATTGACCAAATAGTCAAATTCTGAAAGGAGTGAGTCCATGAGAGCAGAGTAACAGCAGAGACGTAAGTAATCGGATGAGAATAAAAATAACATGCTGTCAATTTTTCCATTGGCTTTTCAAAGGTATTTGTGTCAAGACTGCTATGAAAGATAATCATCTCCTCTGATGGATGAAGTTCTTGAGTTCACCTGTTTAAAATGGTCATATGGAGTCAGTTGTTGTTGAGAGACCAGAAGACACAAATGCTCAGTGCATTCAGTGTGTTGGATTTTTCTCCGTTAAAAAATTGTAAAAACTGAAAATAATACATACATAGATGCCCAAGGGAAACTTATCAGTTACACTTTTTCCTCTCAAGGTAGAATTATGAAAGAATGAAGTGACTTGTTTACTGTCAGCGACTCCTTTGGTTATTAAAAGACATATGGTTCTATATGGTAAAAAGATCAGTGGGCTGAGCAGTTTATATATATATATATATATA
>CABHPR010147832.1:0-24521 GCA_902168415.1 Peromyscus melanophrys | reverse complement strand
TTATTTGGACTCAATCAAAATAAAAGAGCATATGAAGTTGTGCAGAAAAAGTGGAGTATGAGGGGAGGGAATGGGATTTGATTTGGTCAAAACACATTATATATATTAAAATATAAGAACTTTCAATCTTTAAAAAGTAGATATCATGATGACATCATTTTCAGGCAGTTTGTCTTTCTTTTTTCTTTTTTTTAATCTTCCTTTATTCATCTTTATAGTTTTTAAGGCTTTATCTATATTTATTTGTCCTAATTTAAACACATTCATATGTATATTACAAACTAGAAAAAGAATATGAGATTTACTAAATTTATATCACTTCATTTAATAAGATATGTTTCAGAGTCATTCACTTTTTTGAAAATTTTATCTCATTATTCTTTATCAGTGATTAAAATCCTTTGGATATGTACCATATTATCATATTACATTCTTCTATTGATTGACATCAAAGTGGTTCCAAATCACTGATTTTCTGAATAAAGATCAATACATATGCATGTATAAATGTCGCTGTATGAGGGTGTGAGTTTTTTTAGTCTATGGTGATTCTATTTTCATTTTTTTAAATTTTGATATTAAAATAGAATTATTATGTGCAAAGCTACACAGAAAAACCCTGTCTTAAAAAAATAGAATTATTATTTTTCTTCATTTCTTTACCTCCTTCTTTACCTATTTCTAATAGAAATAATCATATAGCAAAACAGCAATTGCGGGATTGTACACATGATTTCACAGTGGTTGTCACTGCATATATTATTATTTTTTATTATTTTATTATGTGCAATAATAATATAATTATTTTGTGCAAAGCTACACAGAGAAGCATTCTAAGCCTTCCCATATACTCAACCTTACTCTTGCAGTGACATGGCCTCGATTTCATTCAGTTTTTACATGCACATCTGTGTATCTCTAGCTATGTATCTATGTATCTCTGTATCTATATCTATACCTATATCTGTATCTATATATTAGAAACTGTCTTATCATTTGGCAGTGAAAATTTATTAAACTTTTCCTCCATTTTCAACAGCATTTGCTGTTGGTTTTCTTTCCTTTTTCTTGATTTTACAAGACAGGGTTTCTCTGTGTAGCTTTGCACCTTTCCTGGAACTCACTCTGTAGCCCAGGCTGGCCTCAAACTCAGAGAGATCCGCCTGCCTCTGCCTCTCTAGTGCTGGGATTAAAGGCATGTGCTACCACTACCCGGCTGCTGTTGGTTTTCTTGATGATAAACATTCTGATTAAAGTGTGTTCATGCCTCAAAATAATTGTATTTTCATTTTATGGGTAGCTATCAATCAATATGGAAATGACAGTCAGGAAACCACAAAAATCTCATAAAAAATATTAAGTATATATTGCTGAGTAGAGGGCAATCACACTGGTGATTTAACTTTCCTCAGTGTTGAATTGAACATGCTGTATCTTTTATCATCTATACTGATTTTTGAAATGTTTTCTGCAATTATTATATTAACTCAAACCTATAAAGTCAATTTCTATTGCATTCATTGAAACTGTATTCAATATATCGATCATTTTGGAACAACATAGTAGAACACATTATCTTAATGCAAAACACTTTATTGAAATTTTGTATAGTCAGTAAAATTCTCCCCCCTTTATTTTTAAATGGGGAGGATTTTTATCATAAAACTGTGTTGATTTTAAATTTAAAAGAGGCATTTTCTTCCCACTGACTCAATAAAGGTTCTTATATACTCAAAGCAAAACTCCTAGAGTGGGTTGAAAGAGGAAATATGCAAATGACTTATGTTGGATGCCTCAATAATTCCATCAGTAAATAATGAATCAATGAGGCCGAAAATCAGTAAGAGTATATCTGATTTGAATAACCCTATCAATCAAAGTGATGCAAGTGAAAATTTTATGGTAATCCTTCTGAAACCAGATAAACACACATTCTTTTGTAGCTCTCTTAAGGAACATTCACTACAATGCTCCACATTCTGGGTCATAAGACAAATATTAAAATTTTATTAGGATATAAGTTCTACAGAATATATTTCTGGATGGAATTCAAATATAACTGCAACAGAAAAGATGTGGAAAAGTCCAAAAATACTTGCAGACTAAGATAATTTTAAGTTTGATATGCATCAAAGATGTCAAGAGAAATTTTTTAAAAATTTGAATGAAATAAAAATATAACTTAACAAATTAGTAGAATATAATATGATAATCTTTTAGAATGAAATTTGTAGAAAATTGTATTTACTATAAAAATAAAAGCATAATGTCAATAGCTATAGTCTAAAGAAATAACCTCAATTTCTAAAATTAATTACCTAAGGAAAATGCTTATCACCTATCATACTCATATATATATATCATGAGATGATAAAAATAGGTATTTGGTATATGGAATCTCCTTCTTTATTTGTATATTTCAACTCTTTCTAAAATAAAGGTTATATATTTTTAAATTAATAATCACAAGCAATCTTACAATTTGGAAGAATTTCATAGATATGAACAACTTGGGGTCATGATTTCTCCTAAAGTACTAGATGTCTGGGGGAGCTGGTTCTCTGTGTCTAAAGGAGTGAAATATCCGCACTGAAGCTGAGTATTTACACTGTTTGCTATTATCCTTGAGGTCTTTGTGTGGACATGTTTACCGGACAGAAGACTCACCATTTAGAGCATGTTTTGCACATGGGAGGTGACAACACCTCAGGAAGAAATATGACAAACATACTTTCACCTCAGATTCATCATTCATGTCTTCTGATACCTGATTAGCAAAAGTCACTGATTTTTGAGAAGCCAATACCTTTTTTGGAGACTATGCCTCTTGTTTCTGTGGGAAACACTGACTTCTCATTAAAAGGAATTTTAGATATGACTTTTCACAGTGGTGAAGCCCTAGGAGAAATAATCCAAACTATTATGGATTAAATATCCAGGCTTCTCTTATACAGATACAGGTTTTGTAAGTTAGGTCATTTAAAAGATGGCTCTTTGTAGACGTTCTGATAGCTTCCAGAGAAGCACACTTTGCCTACGTTTGCCTACATCTTTTCTTTACATTTGGTTATCTAATAACGTTTTTAACTTAACAGCTTGAAAAAAAATCTCTTTCCAGTATTGTTTTTATTTTATTGATAATTTTAATATTAAACTAAACTGAAGATTGTATTATTCTACATAAACATATGGAAGTGATATATTTCTAGATAATGTCTAGTTTCTTTAAGAGACAGATAATAAAGAAAGGGTAATAATGTTACTTTATTATTTTTACAGATTCTACTCATTTTACTATCTCTAGTATTCATTAAAAGGCAACAAATTCAAGTTCATTAAAAATCTGCTATACAATATTAAAATTATAGACAATTTAACATTTTCTATAATTCAAATTTTACAAAGCCATGTATATCAGATATATAGAGCAAATTAAATAGAAGCGTTTATTTTATTTTATTTGATAAGGAGCCTTGATTTTATTTGGATGTACCTATTTCACACAGGGATGCATGTGTCAGAAAGTTTTCTTGGAGAGCTCTAATTTTTTTCTCAAGTTACATTTGCACCAACTAAAACATTTCTATTAGTGGCTAATATGGTCAAGTGTAATATCATCAAATGCTTCAGAAGGAGATTTACTAGAATGGGAATTAATATGTCTCCACAATCTTCATCTGTCTTTTTTTGGGGGGGCTGTTAATTTGATTAGATAAACTAACACAGTGTTTATGATTTTCTTTAGGGATATTAGTTCCCCTTCATTAATACGACATTAGCAAATTAAAGCAATTATCAGCACAGAAATCACAGAAATGCTATTTACTTTTGAGGAACTCTCTTAATGCTTTCAATGAAATTAATTGACTTGTATACCACTAGCTTGCCCTAAACCCTCTCTGGAGATTGTTTCTGTGGGAATCTGTTTCCTGTTAAATTACATCAATATGTTGTGTTTAATGGGTAACTTTTCTTGTGTATTCCTAATGTATTATTTATTTTTTCCTCGAGCTTTGTATCATAAGTGCTGTGCTTTCTTGCTGATAATAAGAAAGCAGGTATTTTTTTAATTTGCTTGCTAAAATAAAAGTGTATTTGTAGAAGGATTTTTCTTTGGGCCTCCAGCTCACAAGAAACAAAACAGAGACTTATCATTAATAACAAAAGCTGAACCCTAGTTTAGGCTAGTGCCTAACTACCTTTTGTAAATAAATTAACCCATATTTTAAATCAACATTCTTTTACGTGGCTCATTTACCTTTACTCTGTACCTCCCATCCTGTTTCCTCTCCTTCTGACTGCTGACTCTGCCTTTCTTCTTCCCGGAGACCTCTTTGTCCCCAAAAGTCCCACCTAACTTCTTCCTGCCTAGCTGTTGGCCACTCAGCTCTTCCATAAATCAATCACAGTCACACATCTTCACACAGTGTAATGGAATGTTCTGCAATGTTTCCCCCTTTTCGTCTAAATAAAAAGGAAAGGTTTTAATGCAAACATAATAAAACTATAAACAATAAGAACAATAATCTGGTAAGAATTACATTCACAATATCCATTCCTTTTGTATTTGGCAAATTCAGAGAAAATACTCCATTATCTATCCTCTCTTGATGAGTCCAAAGTTTTGTACCTAATTTACTTTCTATCATGACTAAGGGAAGAGTAACTATAACTATCTATTCTTCAACCCCATCAAAGACTGGAAAAGGATATAATATTACTTGAGTAAACGGGAAATTCAGAGCAAACAACTTCTAAAATTATGAGAAATGAATGCCTAAACAGCCACCCAAGCTTCTTCTCTAGCACCCAGGAATCCATGCTCAGCCTACAGGCTTAGAATATCTGACAGCCTTTTCGTTGAAGCAGGAATTGTGAAGGACTGTCCTAACTTGTCTTGGCAAATTTTGGCAGTCATTTTCTTTGGGGTATTATTTGTCCAGTTTAGACAGCATATGGTGATATTTTATTTGTGCTGAAATGTGATTTTATTTGTATGTTAATAAATAAAGTTGCCTGGGGGTCAGAGCTAATAGCAAGCCACAGCAGAAGTCTGGCAGTGGTAGTACACGCCCTTAATCCCGATCACATGACAGGCAGATCTCTGTGTGTTCAAGGACACCATCAGCAAGGAGACATATGCCTTTAATCTTAATACCAACCATAGAAGACCTGGAGGTCTGTATAGACAGGCAGTGACGAGGAGGTTATGTGGTTGGGTTTACAACCAATGAGAAGGCAGAACAGAAAGTCAAGAAAAAGACAGACACACAGGAAGTAGGTCTCTTTCTCAGAGGAAGGATGGCATTGGCAGAGAGGGATAAGAAGGCGGTTTTAGTCTCAGCTCTTAGCTACTGCTCTGACCTCTTGGGCTTTTAACTCCACATTTGGCTCCGTGTTTCTTATTTAGTAAGACCGTTAGGTCTACAATAGCATACTATCAGCAGTGGAGACAAGGGCAGTTTCTTGCTCAAATGGCTAGCTTTTGCCATAAAGAGAATAAATTCAATCTGGAGGATTTTGATGCCTATCATCTGCTTTGGAGTGAAGCAGTGCTTCCAGGAGAAGCCATGACAAGACTTACATTATTAAGTCTTTTTAAAACCCATACTGCATAGGTCTTTGAAGAGTTTGAAGACCGCCTACCTATCTAGAATGTATCTCTGTATGTCTCTGAAAACATACCTAACCTGACTGTAAGTTGGATTGTTATGGATAGTCAGCTGCTAACCTTTCTTTCTTTATTATATGAAATAGCTTTTAAGGACTAAAACTCTACATTTTTAAATGAGTTGCATGTGCACAATACCTTAAACAAGAATAGAAACATACACACAGGATAACAAAAGTAACCATAAAATTGTATCAATATAAAAAAAAATTCTATACCAATGTAAAATATTTGAGTCTAGTGGTTGTTTAAAAGTAGACTCAACAGTTGACTCTTATATTACATCATGATATGTTGCTGTCTAGTTTCTTGAGTTCTTTATTTATCAGGATTGACTTTAGAGATCAGTCCTCTGTTAGATACGGTGTAGGTGAAGATCTTTTCCCACTTTGTAGGCTAACATTTTATCTTGTTGACAGTGTTCTTTGCCTTACAGAAGCTTTTCAGTTTCAGGGTGTCCCATTTACAAATTGTCAATCTCAATGTCTATGCTACTTGTTTATTATTCAGGAAGTTGCCTCCTGTACCAATGCATTCAAGGCTACTTTTCAGTTTCTCTTCTAAAAGACTCAGTGTAACTGGATATATGTTGAGGTCTTTGATCAACTTGGACTTAAGTTTTGTGCAGGGTGATAGACATAGATCTATTCTTCTACATGCCAACATTTAGTTATGCCAGCACAATTTGTTGAAGACACTTTTGCTGTGGGATGTTTTGTATGGCAAATATGTTGCTCTGATTGGTCAATAAATAAAACACTGATTGGCCAGTGGTTAGGCAGGAAGTATAGGCGGGACTAACAGAGAGGAGAAAAGAACAGGAAGGTGGAAGGAGACACTGCCAGCCACCGCCAGGACAAGCAGCATGTGAAGATGCTGGTAAGCCACGAGCCACGTGGCAAGGTATAGATTTATAGAAATGGATTAATTTAAGATATAAGGACAGTTAGCAAGAAGCCTGCCACGGCCATACAGTTTGTAAGCAATTTAAGTCTCTGTGTTTACTTGGTTGGGTCTTAGCGGCTGTGAGACTGGCAGGTGAGAGAGATTTGTCCTGACTGTGGGCCAAGCAGGAAAACTCTAGCAACACACTTTTTTTCCATTGATAATTTTTGCTTCTTTTTAAAAAATCAGGTGTGGATTTATGTCAGGGTCTTCCATTCAATTCCATTGATTCACCTTCAATAGTGTAAAGGAAAGGACAACCAGGCTACAATCCACAGCGCCAGCAAGTCTAGATAACAAGGAAAGACCAGAGAGGGACCATGGATTTCCCTGGGAAGAGGAAATAGAAAAGATCTTCTGGGTAAACTGAGGGCGGAGGCAAGAGGGATGGAAACAGGATGGATTGATTTGTGCAGGTTGGGGACAGAAAAAATGGAGGAGAGTAAGGAAAGAGTTCTTTGAATAGGGGGCACTTTGGGGATTAAGGAAAATGTTGATGCCAGGGAAACTCCCAGGAATCTCCAAGGTTGACCCCAGTTATGTCTCCTACCAATGGTGGAGAGGGTGCCTGAACTGGCTGGCCATCGCCTATAATCAGATTACTGACTACCCTAATTTTCATCAAAGATTCAGTAGCTGATGAAAGTAGATGCAGAGATCCACAGTCAAGCACTGGGCTGAGGAAGTCCTGGTGAAAAGAGGGAGGAGGAATTGTATGATCCAGCAGGGTCGAAGTCATGACAGGGGAACACACAGAGACAACTGGTCTGAGCTCATGGGAGCTCACAGACTCTGGAACAACAGCTAGGGATACTGCATGGGACTGAACTAGGCCCTTTGCATGTGTGTGACAGTTGCTTAGCTTGATTTGTTCTTGGGGATCCTATCAGTGGGAACAGGACCTGTCCCTGGCACTTGAGCTGGCTTTTGGGAACCTATTCCTCGTACTTAGTTTCCTTGCCCAGCCTTGATGCAGGGGGAGGAGCTTGGTCCATCTCTAATTAAATGCTTTCCTTTGTAAGAGTTGCTGTGGTGCCAGGCTGGTGGTGGTGCATGCCTTTAATCCCAGCACTCGGGAGGCAGAGGCAGGCAGATCTCTGTGAGTTCGAGGCCAGCCTGGTCTCCAAAGAGAGTTCCAGGAAAGGCGCAAGCTACACAGAGAAAAGTTGTCTCAAAAAACCAAAAAAAAAAAAAAAAGAAAAAAAGAAAAAAGAGTTGCTGTGGTCTTAGTGTCTCTTCAGAGCAATAAAACCCTAAGACAAATAAATATTTAGAAGGGAATTTGAAGACTTGACCCTTAAATAAAAGGATGTCAATATGTTCTCCTGTAGGGCCCATGCCTTCTCTGTGATGGATTGAAACATGGTTATAGTGCCAACTGTGAATTTCCTCCTGTGGATCAGGCCTCAAGGCCAATTAATAGAGCAGCAGGTTACCTCCATAAACACTCTTGCAACTGTTGCACAAGTTGGCACATCTTGAATGGCAGGTCATTACTGTAGCATATTGTGTCCAACACAATTTGCACACAAATGAGTTAAAAGGAAATTGTGTGTAATGAATGTGTCCTCATTAATTCATACAATGAAATATAATGACAATGTCAAGAAAATGGATTATTTTGTGTTTTTTTAAGTCATAAAACCAGATCCCTTGTCTGGAAAATTGATCCATATATAAGAATGCATCGTAAGTGTATTTCTTCCATTTTTACCATTAGATGACTTACAGTGCTTAGTCCCTTGTGCCAAAGAGTGTCATTTCCAAAGCTCAGTATTGTTGGACATTTCAGTCAGATTTTTGGGCTTCAGAGCCTTGAGATATACATGTCTGCAATTTTAGCCACTCAGTCTATAGAAGTTTGTTTTATAAAGTCTGAGATAAATCAGATATCAAGAGAAGAACACAGAAAATGAACAGAATAAGAAATAAAATAATGCAGAGAGAATAAATAGAGCCTTAGCTCAATGTGCATGCACACATTTAACTCAAAGTGAGTCCAAAAAAAAAAATCAAATAGAAGTTGGGCGGTGGTGGCGCACGCCTTTAATCCCAGCACTTGGGAGGCAGAGCCAGGTGGATCTCTGTGAGTTTGAGGCCAGCCTGGGCTACAGAGTGAGTTCCAGGAAAGGTGCAAAGCTACACAGAGAAACCCTGTCTCGAAAAACCAAAAAAAAAAAAAAATCAAATAGATCAAAGTGAGAGTAAAATGCACAATTTTACTATTTTGCTTAACTAACTTTGATTTGTAAAATTTTTTCAGGATAATGTCATTGAGATAAAGATTTATTTTTCCAGTAAATTCATTACTTTTTAAAATTCTATTTTTAAAAGGTATAATTAAAGCCTATTAAATGTTTTAATATCATAGACAAATATTTTTCATTAATTTATTTTATGTTAACTATCATACTAAGATATTTATGTCTGTCTTATAAATAATTTTAACTACAATGTTTGTTTCAACTGCCTAGGATGATCTGGTTTTGTCATTAATTTTCATTTTCTTAGAATAAGCTGTACATATTTTGAATATCACAACCATATTTTAATTTTATTTTTATAGTCTGCTAATGTAAAGTGAAATAGCATGATAAAAGAAAATGGTGCTCAAATACATACAAATTCTTAGCACAGTTTTTTCAGCTTTGTATAAGATCTGAAAAAGAGCTGTAAACATTTAATAAGTCTCATTTTGTTAGATATATTCAGTGTTTAAAAATCATGTACATAGACTCACTCTTCCACTAACAGAAGCAAATTGAAATATTTATTTTAATATAGAAAATATGACTATTATATTTATTGTTGATGTAAGTACACAATCATGTTTGTACAGTGATCCTTTAAAAGATATTTACAGAGAAAAAAGAACAGGAAAGTATTTTAAGCAATAAAATATAAGGTAACTATAACATGAATCTTAAAAGTCTTATTAATAAAATCAAACCTGAGACCAGTTATTGGAGCAAACACTGGAAGGTCAGAGAGACAGAATAAGCCACAGCTATCTCACCTCGCCGATCCTCAGCTGGTCTTGCTTCCTCAGACTGGAAGCTTCTGTGTCCTCATCCAGAATGGGTCTCAGCTGAACTGTGTCGCTCCAAAGCCTAAACGCTTAACCAGCCACATGCTTAACCAGGCCAAAATGCTTCTCCAGGCCAAAGGCTTCTCCAGGCCAAAGGCCTCTAGTTTCTGGTCCTCACGCCTTATATACCTTTCTGCTTTCTACCACCACTCCCTGGGATTGAAGGCGTGCTTTCTGGGATTAAAGGTGTGTATCACAGTGCCTGGCCGTTTCCAATGTGGCCTTGAACTCACAGAGCTCCAGAGGGATTTCTGTCTCTAGAATGCTAGGATTAAAGGCGTATGCTACCACTGCCAAACCTCTATGTTTAATATTGTGGCTGTCCTGTTCTCTGACCCCAGATAAGTTTATTAGCATACACAATATTTTGGGGAACACAATACCACCACAGGTAATATATATTAACATTGTACATTTAATGTTTACAATCCATACTGTGTTAATTTTTAAATATATTATAATGATGAGTAGTTCATTAAATATTAAATGCTATTGAATCCTTATAATTCCTTTTATTATAGTTAATTCAACATCAGTATATTTAGACAGTACTTTTTTGCCTCACAGATAAAATTTAAGTGACAACTCTTAAATTTTTATTTACAATTGTTTCATAATATTTACTTTCCCCTTTAGAATGATTATCCAAGAAAAAAAAAAGAAAACATATACTGTACCACTTCCTTTACTTCTGGTTTAGGATTTCAATAGAGTTTTCATTCAGTTTGAGCATCCAGTTGTATTGGGAAAGGTAGCTTTCTGCCAACAAAGATGTCTAAGCTTAGAGGAAGCAGTCAATTAACGAAAACTGTAACAGACCCCCGTGGAAGGGATGTGTCTCAATGAAGCAATGAGCTAGCTGCTTTTTTCACTTATGTTTTATCTCTGTCATTCAGAGCCCACCAGTCCTCAGTGATTATTAAATAAAGAATTTATTGTTATTTTGTGATCAAATTACAGGTAATAGGGTTCCTATCAGCCTGACCAAAAAAAACATCTCAATCAAAGTTCATCGTGCTGCCACTATTTATGGGAGTTCGCAAAGCACAACCTTACCTGTGCATATTAAGCAATCACTGCATTCAGTACCACAGATTCTTCTACTGTTTGCCTGAGCAACTGATGACAGGCATCATTGACTTTGTGTGAACTACTCCTTCAGAAAACAAGCAAATCATTGGTTTCCGCCACAGGCTGTGGATGCAATAGTACTGTATAATTTGGGCATATGCCACTTTATCATAGCCCTTTCGTATTATCTGCCCTAACTGTACCCTTCTATCATTATGCATAATTAACATGTGCTTACAATACAAAGAAACCCAACAGCTTAGACTATTGTTATTAATTTAGGAGAAAACAATTCAATGAATGTAAGTTCTGGGTGTTTGAACTTAGTATCAAGTATACAGTGTATTCCTAGCATAAAGTATATAATATATACAACATGGTATATAGTAACAATATATTTAATACTGGAACACTTTATTAGTTTAAAATGTATTTTATGATTTTATGATCCTAAGTCAATGACCCCGGATGTTTCTTTAGGTAAAATATGTGAAATGTGAACCACCAATAGGACAAAAACCAATCCTTTAATGAAAAACATAAAAGACAAGGAAGAATCATCTTGAATGAGGACATTTTGAGTATATTGAGAATCACAGCTTTAGATTTATTGAGATGGTGATTTTTAACAAGGAAATTCTTAAGTAGATTTGCCTTTCATCAGAATTTTTCATTTCAAAGTAATTCCATTGTTTTTTCTTCCGAAGATTCTAAATTCTAATCAGTTAATTTGAAAAGTGAACTAAGGCTAAAACTGTAACATTTCTAGCTACCACACTACTGTCCTTGATCCTCTACAAATTCTCTTTCAAGGCACAAAACATAAAATTATTGAAATAATTGTAAGATTATTATATAGATATAAACTTGATAGTGAATATAATTTAGGTTGAAGCAAAAGTAAAATTATATGGATATTTACACTTAGATTATTAGCAAATGTTTTTTTGAATGACAAGGGAAAATTATAAGTACTACCTTTGCATTTTGTCACTGATAACCATTTAAATGACCATATTTATTGACATCAAGTGAAGTAATATGCAGTTTTGTATTTGTTTTATTTTTAATTTAGTGTTCCTTTTTCTATTTAGACAGACCAAGAACAATTTCAGTTAGTCCTACATTATATTTAAAACAGAACACACAAAGATAAATATATTAGTGTATGCTATATTCAATCAATACACAAGACTATTTCAATAACGTATTCTAAATATTTGTTTGAAACATGTCAGAGAAGGTAAAGTAAATCTGTAGGAGATCCACTGTCTGTATAGTATTTGAATGTGATCTTCCCCATAAAGTATCTCAATAGATTATTGAATATGAGTGGTTTCAGTACTTGTGTTGATTTTTATTTTTTTATATATCTGATAAATTATATAGAGTAGAAGATTGTGGAAATACCCACATCTACCATTCTTCTCTGCTGCATCAATACTGCATAGACTCTATTTGAAACATTCAGTGTTTGCTGGAAACAGTGAGTAAACATCATTCTTTGGCAATGCCTATAAGCACTTAATGGTATTTAAGTTTGGTATTAATGCTCAGACAGTTCACCCGGACACCAAAATAGCATATATCAGATTAAAAGGACCTGTGAGGATTCTGAAATTTGTCATATTTTGTGGCCTCATACTGATTAGTACTTTGACTGCTATACTTCTGCTTTGAATCTTGAAGTCTATTTTATTAAAGTTTGTGGAAAAAACATAGTGCCAATTAGGCCCAAATCCCGTCAGCTGCCAGGAGGAGATGTAAAACTACTAGACATAGACTTTACACAAACAGACTGTGGAGAAAGAAGGAAAGAATCCTAGGACAAGAGCTGGACTAGTGCGTTAAGGGAAGAACACTGTGCCTACTACAGACTACAATTTGAAAGCAAGTGCCATCATGGAAATCAAAGTTGCTAAACTTTATTTAAGCTACTATAATGTGTATTTAAGATCAAACCCATCAATACCTTCTGTGGATATCGCTCTGTATAAATAAATAGCTGATTGGCCAGTAGTCAGGCAGGAAGTACAAAGCAGGACAAACAGAGAAGGGAATTGTGGGAAGAGGAAGGCTGAGTGAGGAGATGCCAACCCGCTGTCCGGGGAGCAGCATGTAACAGGCACACAGGTAAAACCATGGAACACGTGGCAACATGTAGATGAACAGAAATGGGCTGAGTTTAAGTGTAAGAGCTAGTTAGTGGTAGGCCTGAGCTAGTGGCCAGGCAGTTTTAAATAATATTAGCCTGTGTGTGTTTATTTGGGTCTGAGCCACTGTGGAAACGCAAGGACTCAGGAGCTGGTTGGACACAGAATAACTTCAGCTACACATACCAATGTTATGAGTTCTGGAAACGCAAGGACTCAGGAGCTGGTTGGACACAGAATAACTTCAGCTACACATACCAATGTTATGAGTTCTGTTTGTCCTTAATTTATTTTTGTGACTGTATATAGTTTCTCAGCCACAAAGAAATTTAGTATCACCATCAGGCACATATAGAGAAATTGTGCTAGAGATCGTAAAAGGACACTGAGTGGAATGGGAATGTCTCAAGTTAATTTCTGCAAGAAATATGAATGCATCTCAAAGAGATTTCTATAATAACCATATGCATTAGTGGACTCTTATGGAACTCAACCAAAGCATATTTTTTTTTTAATTTCCAAGAGGTTAACCAAGAGAAAAATGAGACATTAAATATTAAATATTTGCAATGGTTTTATGAGTGTGCCAAATATAGCAATGCCAGCTCTTTGTAAAAAAGGTGGTACCTAGATAACCCCCACTCACTATTGCTATATTCAATATGTATATACATATTAGTGTAATGATCTCTTAAATTTACATAATGATTATTGTATCAAACATAATTTAGATAGGAATGAAAGAATTCTTTATATTTATGGTGCCATTTTCTCTTAATATATCATGATTAATTATTTCAAATATAAAGTAACCTGGTTTTCATTTCAGTGTCCCTTACACAAAAAATGACAGAAACTTAGATATTGGTCAGAGTGGGCATTAGTGCTTTTATTCCTATAAATACATTCAGATTACTTTTAAGTTTTTTACAGTTGAATAATTTTTTAGAACATCTGTAAATCAGTGTTAAGTAGAAATAAATTTTAACATTTATTGTAAATATATAAGGACATTCTTTAATCTCTCCTAAGATGTTTTAAAGTAATATCAAATGTTTTTATGGGCAAAAGTCTGAGTTTTGTAGATGTAACCAGCTGCCTTATTAAATAAGAGACACAGGGCCAATGTAAAGATGAAAGCCAAAGAGGTCAGAGCTAAGAGTCTTAACCGCTTTCCGCCAGCTAGCCTCTTCCGCCAAGAGACCTCTCCGAAAAAAAGGACTCCTTCCTGTGCGTTTGATTTTAAATAAGAGTTCTGTTCTGCCTTCTCATTGGTTGTAAACCCAACTACGTGACTGCCTCGTAACTACCTCTCTGTACAAACCTCCAAGTCTTCTATGGTTGGTATTGAGATTAAGGGCGTGTGTCTCCAATGCTGGCTGTATCCTTGAACACACAGAGACCTACCTAGTTTTGCCTGCCGAGTGCTAGGATTAAAGGCGTGCACCACCACCGCCCTGGCTTTCGCTATGGCTTGCTGATAGCTCTGACCCCTAGGCAACTTTATTTATTAACATACAAATAAAATCACATTTCAGTACAAATAGAATACCACTATATTGAGTTTAGTTAAAACAAACGAAACAAAAAATCTATACTAAGACAAATTCTTCTAAAGATTTAAAAAAAATAGCCCTTTTCATAGGAAACTATAATATGATGAGCTTTGTATTGTAATTGAGGCAAAATAGGCACACAGAGAGCTTGAGAAGTTATCAAGGGTTACTTCTAAGAGTTGTATTTTTTGAGATTAAAATTAAATTACATAATTTCTTCCTTCCAAACCCACCCATGTGCTACATTTTCCTGCTTACTTTCAAATTCATGGCCTCTTTTTCATGTGCCCATGAGTAGAATAGGTGGATCATGTGATGGATCTATTATTAGCATTTCGATTTCCATAGTAACTGTGCCACTCTGCCCTCCAAAAAAAGCAAAGGTTTCGTTATGGCATTTTCAAACACACTCTGCTCTTATCTGTCCTCCTCCTCCACGTACTTTGCTCACTCCTCAAGGAGTCTCTAAGTTAATGACTTTTAAAAAATACTCTTGTCTTCTCGTCTGCTACCCGTAGATAGAATTGCAGATTCTTCAACATGGTATCTACATGGATCATGCATTTATACCAAAGATATTGCCAGTTAATGCAATAAAATGAATTTGGTTATATGTTACTCGAAGTTCAGGAATTAGAACTTCAGGTCCTACCCTAGCTGTATTGACAAAGTTACCACTTCAAAGCCACTCTGTGTGCAAGCATCAAAATAAACAGAACTTGAGCAATCAGCATTTCACTTTTATCTTATACTGAAATACTGTCTATGTTATTGGTTTTACAATGTAGTATTTGTACATATTTATTCATGAATTCCTCAAAAGATTTTGAGAGACTATTTTTAATCTTTCCTGAATGCTTTTCACCCTTCCTATTATACAAAGACAAACCCTTGTACACTACATTACATGGAAATGTAAATGAAAAATCCTTGTTTATTTCTTAGATGGAATCCAATATGAGTTATACAACTAACATTAACATTTTACTGTAATTTCGAAGTAATAATGCAAGGAGTAAATATTATTGAATTTACTGATCTTTGGATATACAGTCCAATACAAACATAGTTCAAATAGTAGAGAAATTAATGATAAAAATGTTTGATTCTCTTGGTCAATATTATTGTAAATTTAGTTAGAACCTGGTCATATATTTTGTCAAAAATTATCTGAAGTGCTGTATTGAGGATGTTTTGAATAATATCTTACAAGTAAATAATATATTACCTAAAAAAAATTTCCCTCCAAAATGAGATTTGGACTTTTCTAGTAAAATGAAAATCTGAATAAAACAAGGAATGTTACCTGTGCTGTATGAAAAAATATATCCCTACCTATGATCATTAGAATCATTCTTGTTTCCAAGAAAAATTCTGACCCCTTAAACTTAAGCATCAACTCTGTTGATGCTGACCACATTGACCTCCATATCCACATGATCAAATTCTTATTCCTCCCTCTGTTCACCTTCTTACTGTGAACTCTACCCCTTCCACAAAACTTTGATTTTTGGTTTGGTTTCTCTAGAAATCATTGACTAATACTCAGTTCTAGAACATTGTATCTTTAAATGGAAGATAATTATCTAATATAACTTTAAGCATTTCCTTTATATTATCACAATATATTTTAGACAATATGAAGATGGTTAACACTAATATAGAAATGGATTATTCTCCCAAGAAATATATGTTAAACAGGTTATAATTTCAGAGAGCTAATGTTAACTACATAGCTTTCCTTAGCACCCTACAGAAGTTTTAATGAACATTGAAGAAGTTGGTAAATTCCAAATGGTTATTTAGAGTTTGAAACATGAAAGAAACAAGAAGGAACTTTTGTCTTCTTAACTTACAGCAAGTTCTCTCATAAAATATTGGCACCTCAGCAGGAAAGACAACATAGTATTATCACTGTTATTTGTACAGTTTCTCTAAATTTAAATATCATGATATTTAATTCCTCTCCCTTTTACTTCTAATAATTCAACACAAATGAGAACTCATAGCAAAACACATTAAGAAGAAATTTCCTTTAAAAATATGTTTTATCAAAAGGTCATCATGAATAGTGAACTTAAATTAAAGGCAACAAATGAGAAGACAGCCTGATTACTCAGCCCTTTCTTCTGTACTAAATATGTGTCAATCAAAAACTCTCAATTTCAGTAGATTTGACTTGTTTAGTGACAGATAATACCCAGTCAGTGCTGACCTAGATTGCAAGGGTGTCTAGGTTTTGTTTATAATGTGTAATCTTAGGAAGTTGTCAATATAACTGAGTTGGACCCCAAAGAGCCACACATGAAGATAATAAACAATCTTCAATAGCATGTATCACATTCCTTGGATTTCATCACAATCTTACAAAGAAACACTTAAAGCAACTGTTAAGTAATGTTGTTAGTATGTTAAATCATGAAAAAAAACTCACTATAATTATTTAGAAGCATTAATAGTGGGGATAGTGTAGTAAATTTCTGGTGTATGTGTGACTACTATTTTCCTTTATCTAGGAAAAAGGTTGTAACTAAAATCAATACTAAACAGACAGAAGAAATGAAATGTGATGCTCTTGGAAACCTTAGCAATTGTTCTGAAGAAAAAATGGCTAGCATGGGCAGTCATGTGTGATGAACTGAACCTATGCATTTTAACGACCGTCTGTCATGCAAGCTGGCAGGACACTGAGTAACTTGGATTCACTGTCTTTGTATAGGCAATTATCTTTTCTACAGCTCAGTCACTTAGAGACTCTCCTGGATATTTCTGTCTACTATTGAATTAAATGAAGGCAACAACAAAATAACATGCATGTCTTCTTCAAAATAGGAGGAAGCTATTACCTATTTCCAATCAAACTCCTTGCTTAATTTCTGAACTACATCTGAAAGCATTCAGCATTATTTTCCCTATATTTATTTTAGAGCTACATTGTTATTGCTCATTATTACCATTTATGATACAGAGTCATCAGAGACATGATATTGAAAGCAGTGGTTCTTTGTGTCATTATTTGTATATAGTGCCATAGAGATACTCAGTGCAATGGACAATGGACATTGCTAAGTTTTGTTCATACTAGAGAAGGAGTACCACAAATATGATTTGAATATAAGCATTAGAAAGTGATTTCTCTAATGGTAAACAACAAACAGAGGCATAACATAGTTTTATATAAGTTAACAATTTTGGAAAGAATAAACACTTAGAAATACTGGAATTTTGCATAGCATTTGTGTTCATCAATCTGCGGTGAGCAGATTGATAAAGGCAAGGTGTTAAAGCACTACAATGTGAAGAAGCAAGATTATTCTATGGGGTATCACAAGACAGAACACACACATACTAAGAGGCCCAATCATCACTCAAAAACATCAATCTCTTAAAAATATGGTCAAATTCAAAGAATGATAATTGAGGATATAAGGCATTGAGAATAAACATTCTTTCAGAATTCTGAGTGAAGGTATATTATTACACACAGCAATCATAACCCAGAGACACAATCCATATTCTACTTCATGTTGATTTAAAAATACTAAGAGGAAAAAGTAACAAATATATAAAACAGTTCCAATTTCAACTGCATTCTGAGAAATGAAGAAAAATGTCTAATATTTAAGGTGAAAAGAGTGACATGAAATCTAGTGCTATTAGAACCAGAAAAGATATGTGTGCACAGAAAATTTACTTAAAAAGTAAGAGAGAAAACATTAGAATGTTACTGAGAGTTAATGATCATTGACTTGGAGAAACGCTATGTTGCTTGGAGCTGATGACAGTCCTGGACCCTCCTGATAATGCAATAGTGTCAATAAATTGAGTAAGTTGTCACTGCATTTCCTAGGATATGTTGTAGTGAACTAACAATCTAAGAATTTCATGACTTAGTAGCACAAACGTTTATTTAACATGCACCGAGTCTTCTTTGTTGGCAGCATGTTCAGTTTATTATGGTTCTTCTCAGATTCCTACTGATCTTAGCTCCATTTAACATTTGCTTCCAAGTTCACCTTGGCAGAGGAAAGAAATGTGATAAATTATTTTTGAGTCTTGACAAATTCCAGTGAAACTGATGCATGATATGTCTGCTCACATTCCACTAAACAAGATGAGTTGTATGACTATCTCACACCCTTTGCTCTTCGAGTAAATTCATACATATCAAAAAGAACCAGAGAGGATTTGGATTAGTTACAAATCTCTTCAGACATGAACAATGAAAATGGGTGTTAAATATCTTCAAGTAGATTAGTTTCAACTGAAATACCCATTATTTGTAAATTATGAAAGAAAAAAAGGGATAGACAAGAATGTACATAGTTCAGTGTGAGATCATGCATGAAGAATCCACTGTACATGTACATAGCCTCATGTGTGTCACAGAGGAAGCATTTCTTTTGACAATTTACAGTTTTAGATAATAATGCCTGAGTAAGTCAGCTTGAATTTTGGAAATAATTCCTTTGTACATTTAAATCCCTTAATACGTGATAATGGATACATGACTTGTATTCTTTCCTCCTTTTCTTGTGAGATTCTATCAAGCAAGGGCAGTCAAGGGTGCTGAATAGACCTTGTATGTGGAGTGGAACACTTGTTCTGGCCTACTCTGTCTGCTCCTATAGTGCTTAGTAACCACATTGTGTGGGATGTCTGTAGCATGAATTGTTAGAAGGTCTTATTAATAAAAACAAACCTGGTCCCTGGTGTTGGGGTGAATGCTGGAAGATCAGAGAAGCAGAACAAGCTACAACTACCTCACCTTGCCAGTTCCTCAGCTGATCCTGTTTCCTCAGACTGGAAGCCTCTTAGTCCTCATCCAGAATGAATCTCAGCTGAACTGCTGCTAAAGCCTAAAAGCTTAACCAGCTCTAGTTCCCGGTTTACATGCCTTACATACCTTTCTGCTTTCTACCATCACTTCCTGGGATTAAAGGCATGAGTCACCATGCCTGGCTGTTTCCAGTATGGCTTTGAACTCACAGAGATCTGGATGGATCTCTGCCTTCAGAATGCTAGGATTAAAGGTGTGTGTGCCACCATTTTCTCCTTCTGTATCTAGTGGCTGTTCTGTTCTCTGGCCCCAGATAAGTTTATTAGGGTATGCAATATTTTGGGGAACACAATATTACCACAGATGTCCCACAATATCAACTGTAGGTAGAGTTTTTCTATCCCGACCACCTGCTCCCAAATAACCAGTGGCTGTTTCCCAGATAACTCACTCAAAGACTTAATATAAATCATAAATGCTCAACCAATAGCTCAGGCTTGTTATTAACTAGCTCTTACAACTTAAGCCATTTCTACTACTCTATGTGTTGTCCTGAGGCTCATGGCTTTTACCTCTATCCCATTTTGTATGTCTGGCTCTTTCTCCATCTGACTGCTGACTCCTTTGACTCTGGTCTTCCTCATCCCATCATTCTGTTTGGCTTTCCCACCTAACTCTCTCCTGTTCAGCTATTGACCAGTCACCTTGTTTATTAAAACACTCATAAAGACATATATTCACAGTGTACAGAAGGATTATTCCCCAGTGTGGTGATATATTGTGTTCCCCAATATATTGTGCACCCGAATAAAGCTTATCTGAGGATCAGAGGGAAAAGCCAGCCACTACAGTAAACATAGATTTGAGGAAGTGGTAGCACACGCCCTCTAGCATTCGGGAGGCAGAGATTCATGCTGATCTCTGTGAGTTGAAGGCCACACTGGGAACAGAGCCAGGCATAGTAGCACATGCTTTTAATTCCAACACTAGTAAACTATAGAGGTCTGGAAGTCTGTACAGACAGACTATCATTTCCTAATGATAGAGCTGGACAGAAAGAGGAAGTGATGTAGCTGTGTGGAGAGAGGAAGTAAAAGGGCAGAGACAGAAAACCATATAGGCGTGAGTATACAGAAAGTAGGTCTCTCCGGAGGGTTGTTAAGGTGAGGTTGGCTGTGGCTTGTCCTATTCCTCTGATCTCTCAGTTTTAACCCCAGTATCTGGCTCTGGGTTTTTTACTAAGACTGTTTAGCAATTCGTCTTATATCACGGCAACCAAATCTATGGTTTGCTTCAATTACTTTACCTTTACAATGTCTCTTACACAAGTCTTTCAAGAATCCTAACAGATAGGCTCTTAGCATACTTCAATCAATCACTAATAGTCAATTCTACCATCCTGTTTGACCTGAACTAACAGGAATAAGGGTTCTGATGACCAGGTGTCTAGAAACAACAGAGAAAAGAGCAAAACTTTGACTGGGAAGTCTTGCGCAAGCTAATGGCTAAGCAAGTTACCTGAGAATTGCAGCATCTTCCATACTGTTTTCAGGGGGAAATGGGCCAAGTTCAGCAGAGAACTAAATGAAGCAATATCAGAAAGAGAACACAGATTACATCAGACACAGCTGACTTAAGTCTTATAAGGACAGCCTATCAGGAATGATAGCTGGGTTCATAGGAACCAAAACCTTAACTTCTTCAAGGCCCTACACCCATCTCCAGACCAAAACTTGCCAAATGTTTCACTAGGCAAAGGTAGAGAACTATCATTCCCTTTGTTCTTTCACCGAAACCTCTGAGAAAGCCTTGGTTTGTTCTGACTCCCAACACTGTATTAGGGAACTCCATCATGAGGTCCCAAAGCATCTCAGAAAGACTAAACTAGTTGGGCAACAGTACCACTAACAAGTTTGAAAGTACTACTTTAACAACTCAGTGGGCTGAACCCTCACTAATGCTAATGAAACTGCCTGTAAGAGTTCAGGTAGTTCCTAAGAGGTAGTAAACTCCTTTTGTATCATTCAGTCTTTGTATAGAAAACAAGAAGCCTGGAGCTAGAGAGATGGCTCAGAGTTTAAAAGCACTAGAAGCTCTTCCAGAGGTTCTGATTCAATTCCCAGCCACCATATAGTGGCTCACTACCATCTATAATGCGATACGGTGCTATCTTCTAGCATGCAGAGAGAACACAGTATAATAGTAAATAAATAAATCTTAAAAGAAAAGACATAAGAATACAAAATCTACACTATCAAAAACATCCTTTATAACACTTATACCAGATAATTTGTTTCTGTACATTAAATAACAGCAGTAAGAGTAATAGGCAAGAAGAGACCACCTCAATTTATACCCCAAAGCCCCCTGGAAACATTCAGAATAGTGAGTATGAGCTTTTTGTCTTATCTTATGCACATCTCTCAAGAAATTGCAATAAAGGATTTTAATTTTTTCTTTTTCTTTCTTTTTTTTTTTTTTTTGGACTGCTTCATCTCTCTTAACAAATCCCACAATGCCCCTGTGTGGTATGGAATTTTTTTTTCTCTAGGTAAATAATACAATTCAAATTGGATCCGTTTTACCATGTTTACATAGCTAACTCTTCAAAATAAAACCTGTTTTCTGTCAAAACATCAGTGGTATCTTGATCATTTCTTTGTCAAAGAGTGATCAATGACATACATAGTTCCTTCATTCTGAATTTTGGTTTTAGGAAAACATATAAGATACTTAATTTTCTAATTCTCTGATATTACCTATAAGATAGTGTTGCTTCTATAGATGCTCAAACTGTGTCTCTTTAGAAATTCCATTACTCCTTGTAATCATTTATTTTTTACTATTTAGTAATTCTCTATTAATTTGCTATACTTTATTTTCTTTATTCATTTTTTTCTCTTAATATTTTACAATTTGATATCAAATGTAAAGTAACTACAAAATTGGAATTTAGAGTAAGGTAAGCTTAGTTTAGATCAAGTTATTTCTTTATTTTGAATGATTCCATACTTAGGTCTACAGAATCCCAAATACCCACAGCTTCAACTATAGAGTACAAAGCTAGCATTATGAGTTCATGTTCTTGATAATGTTGGAAATTTCAAGGAAGAAAATAACCATCTCAAGTACTTTAATAATAGTTGAAATATTGTGCAAGAATGAGAGGGTATCCATGATACATGTGTTGAAAAGTATGATATTGCTGGAGGTCAAATGAAATATGATACTTAAGGTGATGAGTTACATCAGTTCATCTCAAAATCTTGTTAGTTTTTATGTAAATGTTTGAGTTTTGATTGAATTAAATGCTTATGAAATCTGAAAATAGTGTCTGTTTGTAGCTAGAGTTTTCCTGCCTGGCCCACAGTCAGGACAAATCTCTGTCACCTGCCAGTCCCACAGCCGCTCAGACCCAACCAAGTAAACACAGAGACTTATATTGCTTACAAACTGTATGGCCGTGGCAGGCTTCTTGCTAACTGTTCTTATATCTTAAATTAATCCATTTTTATAAATGTATACCTTGCCACGTGACTCTTGGCTTACCGGCATCTTCACATGCTGCTTGTCATGGTGGTGGCTGGCAATGTCTCCTCCCGCCTTCCTGTTCTCTCAATTCTCCTCTCTGTTAGTCCTGCCTATACTTCCTGCCTGGTCACTGGCCAATCAGTGTTTTATTAGCAACACATTTGCCATACAGAACATCCCACAGCACACATTTGACATACAGACCATCCCACAGCACTTCCCCTTTTCTTTTCTTTTTGTTTCTTTTTTAAAAAAGGAAGGTTTTAACTTTCACACATCTCCAAAGCCAGCTTGGTATATTTGGGAATTTGGGCGTGGCTTCTCTTACTACTTCCTGCTGGAGGGGGGCACTGTATCTTATGGGGACACAAAGAAAATTTTAGGATTATGGAGTAGTCTGTGAGGGTGTATCGTCTGAGCCAGTTGCCTTGAAACAGTTCTGGATGTTGGATCATCTGGGCCTTGGTGTCATCAGAGACCTTTCAGGGGATCTTGGCTAGTCAAACCTGATGTATCTTAATCTGGAACAAATCCATAGCCTCTGGCTTTCTGTGGAAACAAAAGCAGAGCCTCTTTTCCAAAGCAACATATCCTTATATCCAAATTTTGAAGTCAAGGTACCTTTAAAATATACATTTTGGCATAACTCAACATCTGTTTATGTGTATTATAGCCTGAATATCTTTTACACACAAAAATGCCTTTAAAAGCATGAGCATGGTGGAAGTCCCAACACCAATTCTCTATTTAAGGCATGAAAAGTGCCAGCCAAATGAAATTTGACCCACTAGACAGAAATATCTGTGGGAATTTTGACTTCTCAGCTATAAGAATACCATAAATATGTTTTTATTTTCTTCAAATTGGTCAGCCTATAATATTGTTATGGCAGCACGAACTGTATACCATCTGCCCAGTCCATCTTCGTGTAATCTGTAAAACTGGATATGCTGCCAAGGACCAGGGAGAGGAGGAATCTCAAATTCTACTGTTAAGTCTTCAAGGTTTTAAAAACTGTGACTCTGAACTGTGGATTTCAAATTTATTTGTCAAATTCTCTTTGGTGCACGAATTATGAACAATACACTGAATTCAATTGGGTATGATTCTTTACATATCTGGAAGTAAAGCTTCTATGTCCATTTCTCAATAAAACTAGAAATTTTAGGTTTGCCACTGTTCTAAGTATAAAATATAAGGTTTACTTATTTTATCTTCTGTATACAAGGGAAACATTTTAATTGACCATTAATATAATTTATAATCAATGAAAACACAAACAGATTTAAACTTAAGTTGCATTTTGTTACATATTAGTTGATATGAAACAAATTTTTTAAAGACAAATGCATTTGCTTATACAAATGCTTTATAAAATAAGCAACAAATAAACATTTCTTCTGTGGTCTATGCTAAATAAATGCCAGGGAAAATTATCACAGCTTAGTTTCTATTAAAAAATAGGCTGTGCTATATTTTTTTTATATTTATTTAAAGTATGTGTCTGAGTGTTTTGCTCTCATGCATCTATATTCACCACAGACATGACTGGTGCATGTAGAGATCAGAAGAAGGCATTATTTTTCCTGGAACTGGAGTTATTGATAGTTATGAGCTACTATGCAGATGCTGAAAACGAAAGTATATTCTCTTAATGATGATCTCTGTAAAATATAATTTACTCATGAGATTGGAATTGTGTCCCAGTACATGGTATCCAACCACG
>CABHPR010147831.1:17228-42671 GCA_902168415.1 Peromyscus melanophrys | reverse complement strand
AGCTTCAGGTATGGAGAACACTGGCATGGGGCAGCTTGGCAAGGGCAGACTGGAAACAAAGCAGACCATACATATTACCTACATTTCTCCTTCCTGTGACAAAACACCTAACAAGAGATGATTTAAGGAAGAGGGATTCTTTCCAGCTGTTGGGTCCAGGGGTTATTTTTTTTTCCATCTCGGTAAGTAAAACCTACAGTCATATGGCTTCCATAGTCAGGAAACAGGAAGAGAATAGAAAGTGGGACTAGGCTATCCGACCTCAAGGTCTCCAGTGACACACCTTCTCCAGCAAGGCACCACCTAAAGGTTCCATAGCCTTCCCAAGCAGTGCCACCATCTGAGGACTAGTGGTCAAATGTGTGAGCCTGTGGGGAAAGGGTCACATTTAAATTACAATAGTGCATTGTTGATTATTAGTGCATATTTGGTCTTCTTTGATTAGGTTAGAAGTGAAGACAAATATTAGAAAAGTCATTAGTTAATGATCAATTTCTAGTACTCTTAATGGATTATAACAGAAGCTATTGTCCATTTTCCTGGAATGTAGTGGAAGGAGCAATCCCATGACCTACAAGTCTGACCTGCAAGAGGCTGGGCTCCTGGCCTACTTACTTTGGACAAGAAGGTGGCTTTCCAGAGTTGGTGGTTGTAACTCATGGGCCACTGAACATTGATGTAATCACTCTATCACTCTTCTTTACTTATTTTTTACTTCCTATACTATAAATCTGTGATGGCTATTCTTGATTGTCAACTTGACTACATTTTGGATTAACTAAAGCCCAAGCAGCTAGGCTCACCAATGAGGGAATTTTTTTGATTGGATGATTTGAGGTCAGAAGACCCACCTTAAATTTGGGCCACACCTCCTGTGGCAGCCTATACAAAGGACATGAAAGAAGGACATTTTTGCTCTTTGCTTTCTTACCCTTGGACCCTCACTTGCAAGTTCATTCCTTCACTTGTATAAGAGCCTACTTATTCAATATTCTAATATATAATGAAGATAAGCTTATACCCTCAGCCTCTCGGACTGGAAAACTATTGGATTCTTGGACCTTCTGTGGGCAGAGTCATTTTCAGACTAGCTGGACTAAAGTCTGTAAGCCATTATAATAAATCCCATATTTATTCTATCAGTTCTGTTTCTCTACAGAAACCTGACTAATAAAAAACTTTTCCTAATTTTTATTCTTTTGAATGTCTTTATGTGTATGCATTTTTCTGAGTCCAATAAAGATTGGGAAAAGAAAGTGTGGAATGTAGCCAAGGTTCACTGTAGAAGGAAAAACATATTTCCTTCAATCATGTCTCAGTAGCTCCCATCTAAAATAAAGGATGGATAAATTGGACAATTTCATTTCTCCAAAATATGCAGTCATGTTTGTTTTTTATGATAAAATATTAAATGCCATGTTGCCATTTGGCTATATCCAAGCATGACATTAAAAAGCCTTCTTGTGTAAGTTTCCTAGAAAATAGAAAATTTGAATGTGCAAGTATGACTGTGTATCTTTTGAAGATGAGATTAAAAGGAACATGATTCAGTTCTTCTTTTCTGGACTTTGCCAAGGCATAGAACTATTTTGAGATAAGCAGCAGAAAAAAAAATCAGCATAGACTGGAAGAGTTACTTCCAAAGCATTTACTCTCTTTCATTTTGGAACTATGAATGGAGATTAAATGTGACCATTTAGCTCAACAGTGGTTCTATTGGAAGATGCAATCAGATCTAAAAGAGATTAGATTTCAAAGAAAGTGTATGTTTTCTATCTCCTTGGATATCACCAAATGTAGTGATAAGCTTAGCAGTCAGCATCAAGAGAGGGAACCCACTTCAATTGAGAACAAGAGCTGAAACTTATATGGTATCTACTCCTAGGTGCTAAAGACCTATAATCAAGCTAATGGAAAACAGCAACATTCATGCTTATAAGGTTTGCAAAACTTGTGACTCACACTTTATCATGTGAAAATTACTGTGAATTTAATTCTTCCTTTCTCTTGGACTTTTTAAAGCTGGTTACAGAGTGATACCTTTTGCTAAAAACACCTGGAGCATCTTTCCCCCATGAACTCTTAACTCAGCACAGTACCTGGTTTGTGCAAGGAAAAGAAGCATCACTGTCAGTTTGAAACTCTAGGAGGAGGCAGGCAGGTGAGCCACACTATCACAGCCCCATCTGAACAAGGGTACCCTTGAGCAGCATTTTGAAGGTGATCTAACTGTGCTAGCTGAATCATTGTTCACAGTAATTTTACTAATGCATGCCCTCCTGAATTTAAAATGTGTAGTAAGTCATTCCTTATGGCCAATTGCTTACATTATCTAGTAGAACAGAAATGTATTCACATATATTGGTGCCATCCATTGCTGGATCTACCAAATTAGCTCTTACTTTTATAATCCTTTAAAATTCACATCGACAAAATTAATACACCATTAGCCAACATACATAGTATAAAACATAAAAATCAAATGTTGATAGTCCTAGTTCATATTTTCTGTTACTATTCCATTAATGTAGTTAAACAACACACATAAGAGCCAGGCTATGTTGTGCCATGTACTATGATATGACTCATGTGTGGATATACTTATTTGAATGGCTGACAACAAAATTATGCTCCCATTAACTTACAAAAGGTACAGAAGTAAATTCTTTTCCCTGTAGAGTATATTGAGTCTAGATTTTCATAAGAACCACACTCATATGGGGCACTAAAAATCTTTATATAGAAGTATCAATGTACCTGTTTTAGAATACAGTGAGCAGGTTTTCCAGCAAACAATAGCATCATGTTCCTGTCCTAAAGCATTGCATTGATGCATCACTTGTGGCCCATGGTACTTCTGACCTTCGGAATATTTGGTGCAGTCTGTCTGATTTTCCACATGTCACCTGGAAACAATGGCCTGTGCCATCCTGGCTGTCATACAGTCCTGTTGAGAAGTACCTTGGGATTTTATTTGATGTGTCATGCCTGACAGGAGCAAAGCATTCCTGCTGATCACCAATTCCATAAACAAATAGAATCAGCTATTTGACCAATACTTGAAAGTATTTGCCTATAATAATTCCTGAAGACAGAGATGATTGCTTCTCATATCCCTATTCTTTGGGCATGCAGTCTATTTTCTTGATGGTTTTCATACGCTTGCACTGTACCTGTGGATTGTTTGACTCGTGAGGTATCGTGTCTGATCTTTTCATTGCCATGTCAGCAAGGAGATGGTCTTGTATAGGCAACACTGCTGATGAGGAGGACTCCCAGCATGTTCTCGATAACAGATGGTCTCAAAGCTGGATGGAGTTTGAGGGACAACAGCATATTTCAAAAATGGCAGCAGCACTTACAAAACTAATGATAATCCATTCTTCGAAGAGAGCCAGTGCCCTTTAAAAGTTTCTATTCATCATCATGCAAGATTTTGAAATATAATTAATGGTCATAAAAGCCTCCTGGCTTCTGGGCTAATCACATACAATGATTTACAATCTAGCCCTACAGCACACTTTTCTGCATGTCAGGAGTTTGTTTCAGTTTGATTTGGTCTTCCTTTTTAATTTTTGTTTGCTATTTCATAATTCAGAATTATTTGGTTTTTTTTCTTCGTCTTTTTTTTGGTTTTTGGTTTTTTAAGACAGGGTTTCTGTAGTGTATACCTTTGCAACTATGACCTTGAAGTACCAGCCCCTAGGGCATGGCCTCAGGGCTACCCTTAAGACCTGAGAGGCACATACACCACTACTCTTCTTTCCCTCATAGACTTGGATGGTGCAGATGGACTCAGATGGCAGAACAGCTTGGGACAGGACCTCAGCCTTCCAGGACCCTTTGATGATTCACCTATTTTGTTTAGTGAGCTGTCTTTTCCAATTGATGTCCTAATAAATTCATTATACCCCTTAAGCAGACTCCCTTGGATCTCTTGCTATATTTGGCACCCACCATCAAGCATTGATCCACATAGACCTGAGAAAACTTAACTCTGAACACACAGAAATGGAGCCACACTGGGCTTCCTAGTCTTACAACCTCACACCAGCAGCAGTGCATAGACTTGTCTCCTGACAGCTGCCTGTGAGATGGAGCTGGCCACCAGCCACCATGAACTAAGCAACCTGGTGAATTTCTCAATCTCTCCCATGGGCCATGGTACAAAGAAGCTTCTCCTAGCCTCTGACTGCAAGATTGAGAACACAGCCACAGGCTTAAAAACACAGCTACATGCTACTTAACATTGCTTCCCAGAATTGGGGAGGTAAGTGTGACGGATTGGTACCTGTGCCATGTCAAAAAGGTGAGCAGGGCAGAGCCAGCAGCCAAAGCCATGCTTTTGTTCTAGCCATGCAGCTTAGTTTAAAAACTCTCCTGGTCAGAAAACAATTAAATATACACAATAAAAGAGATTCAGATGGAAAAAAACTCCAAACAGGTTACAATGTGTTTAAAAATATACATACATTTCAGAGAGAAAAGAAAAGGGTAGAAATGGAGTAATTAAAAAAAAAGAAGCCATATAAAGATAGGAAATACACAAAGAGTCTGGATGCTATATATTATTGTGTTGTCTTTGAGATTTGTTAACTACAGAGAGACATTAGGTTGTGGGGGCTGCTATGTTAAACCAACATGTATATTTTAAAGGTATCTTGACTTCAAATTTTGGGTCTAAGGATATGTTGCTTTGGAAAAGAAGCTCTGCTTTTGTTTCCACAGAAGATGAGAAGCTGTGGATTTTTTCCAGGTTAGTGGGGTTCCATCAAGGAAGATTCCCCTAAGAGGTCTCCAGTGGGATCTATGGCCCAGATGATCCAACATCCAGAACAGCTTCAAGGCAACTGGCTGAGACAATGCAGCCTCACAGACTACTCCAGTCAAGACTTGACCATAATCCTAAATCTTCTCAGGGTCCTCATAAGATTAACAGCACCCCCAATCATTAGGAAGTAGCCTAGAAAACTGCACACACATTCTCCAAAAATGGATTATGGATGCTTGTCTTTGTTTAGGGGTTTGGTTACAAATTGTTATTGGTCATAGTCAATCTCTTTCTAAATAAAGAAAGGGGGATAGGATATAGAAATGATAAGACAAAAGGCTAGATTATTGAATCTACTTTAATCCAAAAAGCAACTATTAATCTTACATATTTAATATTAATATAGACTTTGATTTATTGATACAAATTTAAAGTTGATTTTATTTTACTGTATGTACATTTCTTCTATTGTTTAGAGTATTATGTTTATGTAGCTTATTTAAAAATGTAATATATAATTAAGAAATAAACTTAATAGTCATTTTAATGGTCAAACTTATAGCCATGTTCATTAGGTTTTATAGATATGCAAAGATATATTTTGGATGGATAGGTAATCTTCAAATACTTTAAAGACCTACAGAATGTGGCATTTAAAATGTTTTAAGAACTTAGACTTTTCTGGAAATTGAGACATGTCTGCTCCTGGTAGCACCAATCTACTTCAGAGAAGATGATGGGCATCAAAGAAACTCCATATGGAGTTTTCTTTCTTTGTGGCAAAAAATTAGCCATTTGGGCAAAAAAATGTTCTTGCCTGGACTGCTTGACAGTATGTTGTATTAACTGGACATACATGACCCATAGAAAAGTAACCACTAAACTTTGCCAGAACAAGACGAGATAGTCCTTCAGCTCCTGCTTCACAGAAGATATTCTGCAGAACACAAAGGAAAGTGACTGATAAACTTTACCAATAGGTGAGACAATCCTTCAAATTTCCTACTTCACAAAAAAGTATGCTGTTGCTAGAGTTTTCCTGCCTGGCCCACAGTCAGGACAAATCTCTGTCACCTGCCAGTCCCACAGCCGCTCAGACCCAACCAAGTAAACACAGAGACTTATATTGCTTACAAACTGTATGGCCGTGGCAGGCTTCTTGCTAACTGTTCTTATATCTTAAATTAATCCATTTCTATAAATCTATACCCTGCCACGTGGCTCATAGCGTACCAGCATCTTCACATGCTGCTTGTCATGGTGGCAGCTGGCAGTGACTCCTTCCGCCTTCCTGTTTTCTCCATTCTCCTGTTAGTCCCACCTATACTTCCTGCCTGGCCACTGGCCAATCAGTGTTTTATTTATTGACCAATCAGAGCAATTTGACATACAGACCATCCCACAGCAGTCTACCAGAGACTCTAGGCCTGTAGACTGAAAATGGATGCCCCAATGTTGCAAAAGAACTTTGAGTGACTGTCCAGGCAGCCAGCTGTCTCTGTCATTTCTAGAATTTTGGAAGTTGCTTACAATGTACTTCCTGTTTACTTAGGTAATATTATATCCTTCTGGGGTCTTTGATGGAGTTGAAGACTAGATAGTTATAGTTTTCCTTAGTTATGATAAAAGGCAAATTAGGTTTAAAACTTTGGACTCACAAATATAGGATAGATGATAGAATAATTTCTTTAATTTTACCAAATACAAATAGACTAGATACTGTAACTGTAATTCATGCTTGGTAACTGTTTTATTATAATAATTTTACTATGTTAAAGTTAAAACCTTCCTTTTTGACTAGACAGAAAAGGAGAAGTGCTGTGGGATATTTTTCTGTACACTGTGAATATATGCTGCTCTCATTGGTTGATAAATAAAACTGTTTGACCAATGGCGAGGCAAAATAAGATTAGGTGGTACATTCAAACTGAGGACAGAGATGAAGAAGTGTGGAGTCATACAGAAGCTGTGAGCTACCACCAGGAGAAGCAAGATGTGAAAGAACAGGTAACACCATGAAGCCACATGGCAGAACATAGATTAATAGAAATAGGTTAATTTAAAATGTCAGAACTAGCAATAATCCTGAGCCATAGACCAAACTGCTTGTAATTAAAAGAAAACTCTGTATGGTTATTGGGATCGGATGGCTGAGGGACATAGGAAAACTTACATCTATAGATTACTTTGTATACCTCTGGCTGTCTGGCTGTGCTGAAACTCACTCTGTAGACCAGACTGGCCTGGAACTCACAGAGATCCACCTGCTTCTGCCTTCCTGAGTGGTGGCGTGCACCACCACTGCCCAGATATTACTCTTTTTTTAATTGATTTGTATTACTTTAATCATAAAAGTGTGTAAGGCTCACTGAGGTAATTCAATACTTGTATGTAGTGTATACTGATCATGTCAAGGTAATTATGTTTCCATCTCAATAATTGAGACATACTTCATAGTTGGAGACTTGCTGTCTTTAATTAGTTGGTAAAATATTCAATAGGTTATTACAACTGGGCTGATCAGATGCCTCAGCTGGGAAAGGTGATTACAGTCAAGGCTAACAATCTGAGATCAATCCCCAAGTCCCACATGCTAGAATAAAAGAAATAACTCTCAGCAAGTTGTCCTCTGACCTTCACACTCACTCTATGGTATCCACTCCTCACATATATAATAGATAAATGAGTTCAAAAACAATTAAAACTATGCAACATTACTCTGGACTCTAGAATACTAGAATCTCTTGTTTTTATACAGTTGCAGTTCAGTACACATCATTCAATCTCCTTTTCTACCTTCTCCCTCCCTATTCTCCAGTAATGTCTGTTGCATGGTTTTTAATAGCCAATATGTGGGAGCATATAAGGTCTTTCTGTGTCTAACTTACTTAGTTTACTAACCTCTAATTCAATCCATTTTGCTACAAATCATTCTTTTTCATGGATTAAATAATATTCATAAATCACATTTCCTTTATCCATAAGTATGTATCTAGTTGATTCTCAGATATTTTTAATGATGAAGCAATATACACAAATTTGCAGATTTTTCCTTGAAATGCTATGTTGCTGAAGTTTTCCTGTGTCCTGGCCTGCTGGTGATTGAGACAAATCTCTCCCACTTGTGTTTCCCAAGTAAACACACAGAGGTTTATATTAATTATAACCTCATCGCCATGGCTCAAGTCTTTTGCTAGTTAGCTCTTATATCTTAAATTAGCCCACAACTATTAATCTATGTATCACCACATGTTCCATGGCTTTACCTGTGTCCCTTTACATGTTGCTCCTTGGCGGCTCTCTGGTGACTCTCGCTGCCTTCTTCCTGGCTCTCTCTTTGAATTTCCTGCCTACCTCTAACCTGCCTTGACATAGGCCAAATGGCTTTATGTATCAACCAATCAGAGCAACAGATATTTGAAGAGTACAGAAAGACATTCCCCCATCAATGCTGACTTCATTTCCTTTAAATATATAACCAGAAGTAGGATATCTGGATTATATAGTACATCTATTTTTAGGGGTTTTGAGGATTCGCCACGGTGTTTTTCTAAAAGTAACTTTTATCATTCTGTCAATAATCAATAGGATGCCCTCTTCTTCCACTTCCGTGTTGATTTTTTTTCTTTTGCCATTTATTTTTTTGTCTTGTTAATGATAATGGGACTGAGGTCATATTTCATTTTGGTTTTGATTCCTTAACAGCTAATGATGTTATTTCTTCATACATTTGTTTTATATCTGGATTTCTTCTGTGAAGAAGCATCTATTTGTATCATCTAAAACTTCAATGTAACTGTTGGGTTCCTAATGCATATTCTGGATGTCAGTCCTCTATAGGATGAGTGCTTTGCAAGTATGCCTGCTCTGTAGCTAGTTTTTTGGCTGTCAATTATTTGCATTGCTCTGTAAAGGCTTTAGTTTGATAGAATCTCATTTGTGCTTTTCACTGCTACTGCTTGTGGTGGCATAAACAATGCCTTGAAGTGTCTTCCCCATCATGTTCTTCTGATGCCTTCACTGTTTTGTGTCTGACATTCAAACTTTTGACCCATTTTGAGATTTGCATTGGGTGAGAGATGGAGGTCAAGTGTCAATCTTCCTCAAGAGAACATTCACGTTTTGCAGAACTTCTTATTCTCCAATGTGGGTTTTAGAACATTGAGGAAATTCAGTCAGCAGCAAATGCATGGAATTCTTTTACTTTATTGTCCTGTTTTCTGCATCTGCCTTTGTAATATATTTTAAAGTTAAGAAGTATGATGGCGCCGGGCGGTGGTGGCGCACACCTTTAATCTCAGCACTCGGGAGGCAGAGCCAGGCGGATCTCTGTGAGTTCGAGGCCAGCCTGGGCTACCAAATGAGTTCCAGGAAAGGCCCAAAGCTACACAGAGAAACTCTGTCTCGAAAAACAAAACAGAAGAAGAAGAAGAAGAAGAAGAAGAAGAAGAAGAAGAAGAAGAAGGATGGCTCCAGCTTTGTTCTTTTTTTGTTTAAAATCATTTGGTTGGTCAGTCTCTTGTGCTTCCATTGATTTGGATTTTTTTATTCTGTAGAGAATACCGTTGGTATTTTAGTACTAATGACATTGAATTTGTAATTTGTTGTGAAGAAATATCATGACCAAGTTAACTTTTATAAAAAGAAAGCATTTAATTGAGATTGGAGGCTACCTTACAGTTTCAGAGGTTTAATCGATTTTCATCACAGCAGGGAGCATGGTGGTAGACAGACATAGTACTCTAGAAGTAACTGAGAGCTACATCCTGATCTGCAAGCAGAAAGAGGGAGACTGGACCTAGCATGGGCTTTTGGGGATTTTGTTTGGAGGCAAAGTCTCACCATGTTGAACACATTGGCCTCAGCCTTTGAAGTAGCTGGAATTACAGATATGTTCCAACACATCCAGATCCAAGAAATATATTAGCTACTGTGAATGGAATTGCTTTCAGGGTTCCTTTCTTAAAACTACCACCTTTTCAGTATAAAGTGTTTATTTCCAAATGTATTAGAGTTTTTATTGCTATGATGAAAAAGCATAATCAAAGCAACTTGGGAAGGAAATGGTTTATTTGGCTTATGTTTGCATATTACTGTTCATCTTGAAGGAAGTCAGGATAGGAACTCATAACAGGTCAGGAACCTGGAGGCAGGAGCTGATGCAGAGGCCATGGGAGAACACTAATTACTGTCTTGAACTTCATGGCTGACTCAGGCTGTTTTCTTATAGAATCCAGGACCACTAGCCTAGGGGATGGCACCACCTACTATGGGATGGGTCCACCCCATCAATCCCTAATGAATAAAATGTCCTGCAACCATATCTTAGGGGATTATTTTTTTCAATTGAGGTCCTCTCATTTCAGATGACTCTAACTTGTTTCATGCTAGCATAAAACTAGTCAGCATGCCATATGTAGATACTGTACTCTACAACTTTACTAAGTTGGTTCTAATTATCTCTCAGTGGAGCCTTGGGTGCTTTCTATAGAGTTACATGTCATTTTCACATAAATACCTTGGGTTCCTTCATGCACAAATGTTTTTTGTTTGTTTATCATACCTAATTGCTTCGTTGATATTTCCAGTTCTATGCTGAAAGAGTGCTAAGCATAGACATCTTTTTTTAAAATTATATTTTAGAGGAGAATCTTTAAGTGTCTTTGTGTTGGGAGTGGTATTGGTTGATTGGTTTTTACATGTATAGCTTTTGTTGTGCTGAGGTGTGTTCTCTTTATGCCTAAATTCTTTGAATTTTTATCAAGAAGAGATATTGAATTTCATTAAGTTTTCTGCATCTATTGAGATTATCATATTATTTTGTTCTTTGATTTGTTGGTGTGATATACTACACTCATTTATATGCATGTGTTGAACAAACCATCTTTCACCCCTGGAATTATCAAGGTATCAATTCCATAAGATGTGTATACCCAATACTAAAGCACACTCAATGCAATTATTACATATAAAGAGACCTTAATCAATTACAACAGTAGAAGTCACCAATAACCCATTTATTGCTTATAACCATAAGCAAAAATGATTATCCAGATGAAGAATACCAACAAAAAAGCACAACTGTTAAATTATAACCTTGATGTATTAGAATGGTTACAAAGTATTTTATCCAACAGTTGTAAAATTCATCTTCTGTTGATCCACACATAATATATGAAATCAATCACACACTAAGTCACAAACCAAGATTCAAAAAATTTCAATTCTGACCACAATCAAACAAATGCAGAGTTAAACAATTAAATAATATTTAGTAATTATATAAATTTACCAAGATCCGAAAAAAATATGCATTTTAATGAACAATCGGTCAGAAATAAAAAAATAGCATAAGAAATTTATTGAATCAAATGAAAACAGAAACACTGTAAGACAAGCCTCATGGGAAACAGAAGAGGCAATGCTAAGAAAGAGGTTTACAGCAACAACAGCAAAAAAAATCTTCTTACATTTGAAAAATAAATAATTAATAGCCAAATAGCCGTCAAAGAGGATATTGTGTGGGGAATCCAGAAATAAGTTAAAATTGGATTGTGGCATTTATGAGACAATAAAAACAGAGATGACAGACTACAGTACTTCCATTCAGGATTTAAAAAAAAAAAAAAAAAAAAAAAAACCTTACATTCATAATCCCGGTATCTAGAAAGATACCTAGTTGTTAGGACAGAAGAGTGAAACCAGCCCTAATGAGTTAAAGAAAGGCTTACAGATTGCCACAAAATCAATTAAATAGGGGAAAAAATCAATTCAATAATTTGCTGGTTGTTTGAAGATCAATAATACAAGCAAAAATCTAAGAATACTGGCAAAGAAAATATAGCAGGAAGATACAAATGGCCAATTTAGGGGAAAACAAAACAGAAAACACGGGTACAGATGTTTCAGATATGATATGAAAAGCCTAATTTTGTATCACTGTGAAAGAATTCCTGACAGAACCCGTTACTGATGAGAAAATATTTGATTTGGCTTCTGGTTTCAGAGGCATTCAGTCCATCACAGCAGCATAAAGCACAATGAAATGGGTCAGACTGTGTTGGCCAGATCATACAGCAACAGCTTGTTCACATGGTGGTGTGCCAGGAGGTAGATCAAACAATCTCAGAAGAGTGGTGGGTAAAGATTCCAAAGGCCAACTCTTCCTCACCTACCTTTGTCTGTTATTCTCTACTCCTAAAGGCTAACAGCTATGGAGTGGTACCATAGGTCAGAGGCTAAGCTTGACTCCCAACACTGCCAAAAATATTAACAAATTAATTTGAGCAATAAATGAAAATAACTATATAAGTTGGATATCTATACTGTTTTAGTATTTAAATTTAATCAATTCAGTTTATCAAATTGACAAACTAAATAGATAAATCACTTGATTGTATAAATTCACAAATGCATAGCATCAACTAACATTGATCACACATCATGATCGTCTTGGTTTTACTTCAGGAATGTGAGCAGTGCAACATCAAAACATCAGTACAGGGAATCTAGCACATATGTAGGCTTGGGACTAATACCACATGTTCATCCCAATAAGTTCAAAAAGACCTTTGGCAAATTTCATCATATCTTCATGACAAAAGCCCCAAATAAACTAATAATAGGTGCACACTTCTAAATAAAGACTATATAGGACAAATCATAAGCCAACATATTAAATGGGGGTAAACTAGAAAGCATTTACTCTAAATCAGAAGACAAAAGTGCCCAATCCCTCAATCTTTTTCAAAATAGTACTTGAAGTCTAAAGCAATAATCTAAGAGAGAGGGAAATAGGAGAAGAATTGAAGTATCCCTGCATCCAAATATGAGCCCATATTTCAAAGACCCTGAAGACTCCCTCCGAAAACTCTAAGTCTTGATAAACACTTTCAGCATACATAAATTGTTGCTTGTCTGTTTACTAATAAAAGATACAATGAAAATTAAATCAGAAAATTGCATTCACAATAGCCTCCTAACATACTAAAAATAAACTTAACAAAGTAGGTTAAAAAAACTCTATAATGGAAACTTTAAAACACTAAAGAGAGAAGCTGAATAAGACACTAAAACATAGAAAGCTGACCCATGCTTATGGATAGGGAGAACAGATGTGAAAATTACTATATATCCAAATTAAAAGCAACCCCTTCCAAAACTCTAAGGATACTCTTCACAGAACTAGTGGAGGGGAAATACTAAAATTTTTATGAAAGTACAAATGACCCCGAAAAGCAAGGGAATCCTAAGCTGAAAAGGCAATGTTGGCATTATCACAATATCTTAAATTATACTAGAGCCATAGAAGCAAAAGCACCATTTTACTAGCATATGTTATACCAACAGAATAGCTACAGTAGGATGGGATGGGATGGGATAGTGTAGGGTAGAATGGGATAGAATGGGATAGAACGGGATGGGATGGAATGGACTAAAATGGGATAGGTGTATTCATTTTCCTCCCTATGACTGTGATAAAACATCAAGACAGAAGCAATTTATACAAGAGTTTAATTGGTCTTAGAGTTCCAGCAGGTTTGTATTTATGACAGAATAAAGACACGACAGCAGCTGAGAGCTCACATCTTGATATTCTAAGCAGGAAGCAGAGAACACACTGGGAATGGTAGGAGTGTTTTGAAACCTCAAAGTCTGCTCCCAGTGACATACCTCCTCCAACAAGGGCACACCTCCCGATCCTTCCCAAACATTTCCCCTAAGTGGGGACCACATATTGAAATGTATGATACTATAGAAGCCATTCTCATTCAACCGCCACAGTAGGGAGGGCAAACTAGGGTAGAATAGAATAGAACAGAACAGATAGAATAGAACCGATAGTAGAGTAGAAAAATAAGCAGATCTGAACCCAGGCAGCTACAACTATCTTCTTAAGTGTCAAACTTACTTTGGAGAAGGCACAGCTAGAATACTTCTTGAGTAGATAGCTCTATGGAAACTGGATCCCTATATGCAGTAAAATGAAATAAATCTCTAGCTCTCATCTTGTACAAAGATTTCAAAATGTATCAAAGACTTTAAGGATGACCTTAAACACTGGGAGTACTAAAGAAAACCATAAAGAACAATTTAAGGACATAAAACATACACAGTCAAGGACTTACTGAAGACGGCTCCAATAGCTTAGAAAATAATGCACTGATTAATGGGATTGTGTCAATTTAAAGGTTCTGCACAGCAAAGGAAATGAACACAGTGAAGAGTCACTTCAAAGAATTGGAGAAAGTCTGCCAGGGAAATATTAATGGAATTATTTTATATGTTAGGTCTCGAGTCTCATTGAATTGTTTATTTGTGGTGTTTATTACCTTTTGTGTTTTCGTTTAAGTGTTTTCCCATGAATTAATTGAATTTTCTTTGAATTCTTTCATTAATTTATAGTATTTACTTGTGTGTGTCTCATCATGTTTTATAATAAATCGTAAGTATGTAACTTGTTGGACAAGAAGTATAGTTTTTTGTTTTTTGTTTTTTTTTTACTAGTTAGAGTAGAATTTAGGATTCATGTATCAATGTGCTTTTTCTCTTATATAACTGTCAAGCATTTCTTCTGTATTTGTTTTGATCTGTATTAAGCAAAGCATCTAACATGGTATTCAACATAAGAAGGGAAGCCCTATTGAAATCGCAAACTGTACTCTTCCCATTCTTCTGTTTCCTTAATGTTAATGACTTTCCTTTGTCATTTTCTTTCTGTTTAGAGGATTCCCTTAAATTACTGAGAGTAGGATTACTGGCAAAATGTTCTCTTAATTTCCCTTCAACTGAGAATGTTTTGATGTCTACCTTGCTCCTAAAGAATGTTTTTGCTGAATACAGAATTTGGCATTGACATTTCTTTTGTTTTCACACTTGAAAACATTGTGCCACATTTTTCTAGTTCCTGTGGTTTCTGAGGAGAAAGTGCTATTGAACCAATTGTCTCTGAGGACAGGCAAAGAATCTTCCTCTTTTCACTGGTTTTAAAATTTCTTCTTTGCCTCCAGGTTTCAAGACCTTGATTATCGTATGTTTTTTTTGAAAATCTATTGTCTTTTCAATTGATAAATAAGTGGGGTAAAATATGATATCCCTTATTTATATTTATTTTAATTTGTACAGCTGGAGTTTTCTCCTAAAAAGTTCATGGGGTTTGTCATATTTTGAGGTTTTTTCAACCACTGTTTATTCGATTATTATTTCAGCTTCATTTTCTTTCTTCTCTCTGATGGAAATTCTAATGGTGCAAATGTAAGATCTTTTGTCATAGTCCCACTGACTGTTTGAGGTTTATTTCTTCTCTCTGTCTTTCTTCCTTCCTTCCTTCTTTATTTTCCTTTTTCTTTTCTCTTTCTTTAAGAGTGTTTAATGTCTGTTCACAGATTTGATGATCTCTGTTGTTCTGCCTTCAGATGCTCTACTATTCTTTCTTCTTTCTCATTTTGTGGTTGAGGTTATACATTGAAATTCTCATTCTAACGACGACAGTTGTAGCTCCCAATTTTTCAATTTTGTCACTTTATGGCTTCTATTTGAGACTTTCTTCTTCTTTGCTTCAATATAGCTGTCCATGTTTTCATGTGTGTTAAGCATTTTGATAACTGATTATTAAGTTCATTGGTAACAGCTTTATTATTTTAAGACTAGTTAGCTCTATCATTTCAATATTTTTGCCTATTGATGCTCCTTTTTTTTAATTCAAGCTGAAGTTTTAATTAAGGATTGTCAATTGAAAACTCGAGTTCATGTTTTACATTGTATTATAATATCTGTGCTCTCGTTTAAACCTTTATTAGACTTTCTATTATTGCATTGCAATTGACAAATAAATAACATTATAACATTGGTTTGACAAAAAAAATGAGGAAGAATTTACATTTTTCCTGCTAGATGGGATTATGGGAATGAGTTTCTGCACTCTCTCAATTGGAATGCAATGGTATGCAAGTAGGGCATGTGTTTCCTCACTACTCCTGGGCAGAGGTAAAGTTCTAGCTCATCCCAGGACTTCACAGATGTGACTCTGAAATACCATGGTCTTTCTTGTAGTCTCAGATGACTTGACAAGCAAGTGGCTTTGCAATTTTAGATGGTAGTGAAAGTAGTTTCTCCACTAAAGTACTTTTGAGGTCATTGAGTCAGGACAACTTCACTGAGGGATTTCTCACTGTTTCCATTTGAGCAATAGAAGTAATTATCTAATCATCCCCCATGGTCATTAATGGCTTTAACCATCTTCCTAGAGCCTCAAAGAGAGTTTACTAGAAAAGAGGGGGAAGGAGTCTTATTTCAGGATCAACACTTTCTAACCCCACAGTGGGAAAGGATTAGGATGCAATACTTCAATCTGGTGCTGATAAGAGTTAGGATTACCATTCAAACTCTGTTGGCATGGGTTGCAAGGAAGCCTTAGCTCTTCTGTGATGTTTGAATGGAGGAGAGTGATTATCGAATAAGGTTTTTCTATCTTTATAGTATTACCTAAAGTCTTTTGGTTAAGGAGAGAAGGCACCCATTTCCAAGTAGCTGTTCCTGGTCTGCGACCTGTGAGCAATATCTGAAGTCCAGAGAACTTATTATCATCTTGAGTCTCAAGTTGAAGTCCACAGCCATTCTGCATTATTGTTTTTCTAATTATCAGAGCTCTTACATACATTTTATATGATGCCCAATGTATGCAGCTGTACTTAGAAGAGAGCGTAGGTAAAGCATATATATTCCAGCTTTTTATGAGTGGAAGTCCTTTGTATTTCCTTTGGAGTCTTCTCTGTTTACCAAACTTAGGTTTCTGGTCTCCTGTGCTTCTGCTGTAATTCTTTCAGTCCAGAGGGTAATCCTCATAGCAGAGAAGGCAAAGAAAAATGTAAAGTTTTCCATTACATCCCCATTGTCTTATTGAGCACTTATTGGTTTTGGCAGTAGGCTTATTGGTTTTGGCCATTGATGCTTTTGTTTTGAAATGGAGTATCTCTAATCCGATCTGGCTTGAAACCCACAATTCTTCTGCCTCAGTCTCCCAAGCGATAGAGTCTTTTATACCAATACTAGGTATCAAACTCAAAGCCTTATTCATGTTAATCAAGAACCCAAACCAGACACCATTCAGAGAAGCAGGTAGGCTAAGTGCAGATCTTCACCTCTCCCTTTTCCCATCCAAATCCAATCCCCCAGTCTCAACCCAGCTCTGCAGCAGACTACCTGCTGTGGCTGCCCACACTCTCTTTCAATATATCTAGCAAATCACCCAGATCTTCTCTAAACTTCCTCCCCACACATCCCTTTGTCTAAGCCCCCAATTCCAGCAGGCATTCCTTGGGAAACCCTGGTCAAGCCTGCCAAAGAAGCAAGTAGGCTCTAAACAGGTAGGTGAGTTTGAGATCTTCATTCTCCCTCCTCTCCTACAAATACATCTGCTAGTCTCATCCCCAGATCTGTAGCAAAACACTTGTGGCCTCCCCTGCCCCTAGTCTCAGGGGAGTAAACAAAATCCAATGGAGTACCCTGCTTTCCTCTTCTTATGGACCCCTTGAGCATCCCCCTTCTAGCCCATCCTCATCCCTAAGTGTCAGCTCCAAAAACCTAGAAACACATTGTAACCAGAACCTGCAGCTTCACCTGGCAGGATTCCAGAAGTATTCCCTACCAGGCAACACACACATCTCCCACATTCTCCTAAGAATGAGAGAGGGCAACAGAAACCAAGGAACAAAACACCCACCCAACAAAAAAAAGACCAGATATCAGCACCTAGAATTACAATCATCCCCAAACAAGTTGTCTAGGCTTAAAAACAGTCTCCAACATGTCTCCAATAGAACCCAGCAACCTTACTACAGTAGGTTCTGAGAAATGAAATATAGCTGAAGGGCATTAAAATAGTCTTTATGAATATGTTAGAGGCCTTTAAAGAAGAGAATGAATAAATCCATTAAAGAAATCTATGGAAACACAAAGAAACAGTGGAAAGAACTGAATAAAATAGTTCAAGACCTGAACGTGGAAATAGAATAAATAAAGAAAATGCAAACTGAGGGATATTTGAAAATGAAAAACTTAGGAACTCAAACAGAAACCTCAGAGGCAAACCTCACCAAGAGAATATAAAAGGTAGAAGAGAAAATTTCAGGCATTGAAGACAAGATGGAAGAAATGGTTACCTTAGTCAAAGAAAATATTAAATCTAAGAAAATGGGCTTAAGTAGCAAGCCTGTGTAGCCATTTTAATATATGGCAAAATCCAAATTCAAAACAAAACTAATCCAAGGAGATGGGAAAGGACACTACATACTCTTCAAAGAAAAAAATCCATCAAGAAGACATTGCAGTTCAACATCTATTCACAAAATGCAAGGGCAATTAAGCAATTTTTTAAAAAGCTACAATAATAACAACAAAACCCACAACTACCCCCAAATTCACATATTTACCCTCACAGAGTAATCATGGGTGACTTCAGTACTCCATTCTCGACAACAGACTGGTAATCCAGACAAAAATTAAACAAAAAAATGATAGAGGTGACTGACATTATGAACTAGACTTAACAGATACTTAATGAACATTTCACCCAAACCTCGGAAACTCGTGGAACTTCATCCAAAATTGACCATATACTCAAACACAAAGCAAATCTCAACATATACAAGAAAATTGAAATAACACCATACTGATTACCACAGATTAAAGCTGGATATCAACAACCATAAAAACAAAAGAAAGTATACAAACTGAACTCACTGTTGAATGAAAGGAAAAATAAGTCAATACAGAATAAAGAAAGAAATTGCAAGTTTTCTAGAGTGTGATGGAAATGAACTTACATTTTCATATAAAAACTTATGAGACAAAATGAAGGTGGTTCTCAGAGGCAAGTCCCACACTACAACAAAAGAGAGAGAGATCTCATATTCGTATATTAACAACAGCCATGAAAGCTCAGGAACAAAAAGAAGAAAATGAACAGAAAAGGAGTAGAATGCAAGAAATAATCATACTCAGGGCTGAAATCAATAAAATATAAACAAGCAACAAAACAATACAAAGAACAAAAAAAATAAGAATTTTTTATTTTTGAGGAAATCAATAACACTGACAAAACACTTAGCCAAATCAAGGTGGAGAGAGAAGATCCAAATTAACAAAATTATAGAAGAAAAAGAGTCATAACAACAGATACCAAGGAAATCTAGAGAATCACAAGGGCATGCTTTAAAACTTGTACTCCATGAAATTGAAAAAAATTAAGGAAATGAATAATCTTCTCAATAGATACTACCTATGGACAAAATATCTATTTTCAATTACAAAAAAGTAATATAATAAAGATCCCAATAGATCCAGGTAAATCCCTCTTTCACACCATTACTCATGGTCAGGTGTTCTGTTTTAAAGGAATTTTCAATCACATTTGTTTTTCTTAGCATTTTAGTGGCTTTGTGCATTTTTTAAAAAAATCCTGTTACTTTTTTTTCATTTTAAAAATACTTTAAAGTTTTAGACTTCCACTTATTGGGTATCTGTTATGGATTCTTCCAGGTAATATGTGCTTTTACCAAGTGACTATACTGACAACTTTATAATTTCTGGAAGTGAGCTTTAGACATATGTAGTAGTTTTAAAACAATTTATTCACAAAATACACTGATTAGATTTAACATAATACACTGTATAACTCAAAAGAATCAGGAGGGAGGTTTGTTTTTAATGTATTCATCATAAGGGATTAATGAAAGTTTAAGGTGATAGATATATTAACTACCCTGATTGTGTGTATGTGTGTGTGTTTGTGTATGTGTGTGTATCAACACATCAGATTGTACCTTATAAATAAATGCAAGTATTATGTCAGTCAACAACTAAAGACAAACAAGGACTGGGTAATGGTTCAGTCACTAAAGTGTTTACCCTGCAAGCAGGAGTGCCTGAGTCCTATCTCCAGGACACATAAGAAAAAGCCAGGCATGCATTTGATTGTAATCCCAGCACTGGGGAGGCCAAGACAAGGAGATACCTGGGGCTCACTGGACAGTGAGATTCACCTACTAGTCTAGTTTTAGGCCAATGAGAGAGTCTATCTTAAAACACCAGGCCGATCATACCTGAGAAATGAATGACACCAAAGGCTAACCTCTGGTTTCCACATGCATGCACACACCTATCCACATATCTATACACTTACATATCCATGCATGTGCATCTCAGCACATATGAATGTACACACATACATACAAAACTAAGTAATAAATAAGAGCAAAATGGAACCCTTATGAAGAAGCAATTCAAGTACAGCTTCTTAAGCCATGAGTTGTGACCCATATCAGATCACACAGAGGAAGGTGGGAGCCGTGAAAAATTTGGTAACAGTAGAGGTTTCTGAATTCCCAATGGCCAAAAATCAAGTCAAAACCAAATATGTAATGAGTCTCTGATATTTCTGGCAGGACTCAACTATTCTGCACCTGAACAGACAGACAATATACACACTTTGTCATCCTGAGAGCTGAGACTATTGTATGTTCTGAATTTCAGTGTATTTACTATGCCTACACAGCTTTTTGCTCTTAAACAAGCATGATAGTTTAATTACAGAAAACAAAGACTTTTGTATTTCCCTGCTGTAATTACTCACCATGTAAGTGTCAAATTAGTATATCTTTGGATTGTATTATGTTTTAGAATGTTTGGTTTTCAAAATTGCCATTTGAATTCCTGACGTGTTTCATTTAAAAAAATGTTAAGTGAGTTTGGCTAAGGTTCAAGTAAAAATTTCCAATATAGCCCTAAGCATACATCTGTCATTTTATACTATGCAAAGTGATATTCTCAGCATTAACAATCATAAAATCAAAACATTAATCAATTTCAAAAAATCATGAAAGATGTTCTGTATCTTATAGAATTAAATATTTAGCCAAGATTTCATTACTTATATAAAGTCATGTCATTATAATGAAATTTTGATTTCTATCCTTAAGAAATAGTAAAATTATATGTAGACAAAAAGTTGTTTTAAAATCAATTTCTTTCTGATTCATTGTCAGTTAATGTTTGACTGCATGCTTACTTACATACCCACGATTGCATAAAATTTCCTTGGATGAAAAGAAAACAAAGTGGAAAAGTTTTAAGAACCCCTGAGCCCAATTTTTTTAGGCAATGAAGGGCAAAAGGACGGGGCAATCTGTTGTAAACTGAGGCTGAGATGTAGTGACAGGATGGCCCCCATCCAGCCACCACCTTCGGTCTCCATCTGGCTTTCATCATCGGAGGCATTTCCCTAGTCTTCTATCAGCTCAGGCAGGAGGTGGCTATACCATGAGTGATTTAGCCAACCTACTTTCCTTGCAGTGACCCATGGCTACCCATGGGAAGCAATGAAGTTTCCTGTCTGTGTCCCCAAAGTACAAAGATCCAAAAAAGACCACTAGAACAAAAGGAGAGAGAAACTGTCATAGGCCAGAAATCAAAGGCCAAGACCTCCAGTCAGTTCTTGCATGCTTCAGTCACCCTGTGTGTATCAACCCTTGTCTTCTTGGGAGAAATTATTTTTTCTCTCTGGAAAGATAAAACCCTGAGAGATTGGGGGAAAAATAAATTTAAAAGGCCTTAAAACTCATGATGTTGCTTTCTTAACACAACCAAGTGAACTCTGCCTAACTTTCATCCACTGAGTTTCTATACCTCACAACACTTTCACATTATACCCATGAGGTCTTAGCTACCTGAATTTCAACCACAATAAATGCCCATTATTCCTCATATATGTATGCAACATTTGTAAGCAAAACTTGCACTGTTAAAGATGCAAGCATAAATATTACATATAAACAGTTTGCTTTGACTTTCTCAGAAAAGTTATTCATATGGAAAGAAACAGCAGTGTTTTGTAAATTGAATCCCAGCGATTACAAGTTTTCTGCCTCAACACATATTCCCACATTTGCTGATGACAGAGAGTTAACTAGAATTCACCTCCAGAAAGTAAGACACATGACAAGCATTTTCCTCTTCAGGTAATGCTGAGCCTCTTTCCAGAAAATGAGACTTGACAAGAGGGAGGCATGGAAGAGATTTGTTTTTAAGTAATCAAAAACACCAACTGTCAGCCTCAAAGAAAAATAATCTGGATGACAGAAATAAAAAGTAATGGTGACTTAATCGGGACATTATTAGAAAGGGCACTGGGAATTTTAACTACACCATTTACATTTTTTTCTCCTTCTTTCCAGAATCAATATAGAATCTGTAGTCAAATATGCAAATCTTAGCACGCCTTTAATCCCAGCACTCGGGAGGCAGAGCCAGGCGGATCTCTGTGAGTTCGAGGCCAGCCTGGGCTACCAAGTGAGCTCCAGGAAAGGCACAAAGCTACACAGAGAAACCCTGTCCCGAAAAACCAAAAAAAAAAAAAAAGAATGCAGATAAACTTTTTTCAATCATTCATATTTTCGTTCTCTGATCCGAAATGACTTAAAACTTGTTATGCGATTCCAGAGACAATTCTCACATTCTTAGCTTCTTAGTTGCCCTGTAAGCCCCCCATGCTTTCTCCCTCCCTCCTTCTCCACCTTTCCTATCTCCCTCCCCCACCCTTTCCTTTTCACCTACTTTTCCTAATATGGTCTGTGTTGGCTGTGTGAGTTGCATAAAAAGTTAAGCATATATCTCTGGGAAAATAGATGCCATGTTAAGTTGAATTTGAAGGATATTGAAGGAAACAATGCCACATGTAGCTCCTAACAACATAAACTGCATTCCCCGGTCCACTGGCATGAAGATCACCTTGACTCATCAGCTTCAAAGTCAAATAGCATTCACGGAAACACTGTGAGGACAAAATGGACTAACGTTATTTTTCCTTTTCTGCTACAAAAAAAAAATGCTCAGCAAAATATGAGTGTAATGGGTTCTGAATACTCAACTTATAGAGGCAAAGGCCACCTATCTCATCCTCCTCAGACCCCACAGCTGATGTCCTAAACCCAAATCGACTGACCCAGATTTTGCTTAGCCTAAAGGGCAAGCTAGGCATCTCATCTTCAATGCTCCTCCTCGTCTTTCCCTTCTATTAAATACCATGTATCCTTTCCTAGCTACAAATACGTTGTAATGCTGACTATGAAAGTGAAAGCAAATATTAGCCAAAAAGTGTAAGTCAAATATTCAAATCATCTGACCTGATATTCTATAAAAATACCTTCAACTTCATGTGATATACTGAATGATTAATAGTAGCCTAGAAAGCCAAGGAAGAGTATGATGGATATAAAGAACATGTGAGAAATTGCCTTACCAGATAAATTAATTAAAATTCCACTATAAAATACTCCATGTGAAAAGTAAAATTGCTTCCCTCTATCACATCATATACAAAAACTGTTACTACATTACACTCTTCATTTTTATGAGAAATAATAAAATCCTCAACAGAAAATCTAGGAGCTTACATGTTTAAAATCTAAGGCAAGGAAAAGACTTTTATCCAAATCAAGAATGAAAATCAGCTAGGAAGCAAATATTTGAATATACATTTTCATATATGCCAAATTCTAAAACTAAAGATAAGTATGCAAATGGAAAATGACTAACCTTGAACTAGAACAGATGAAAAACAGTGCTTATGTGTCTACTACACAGTTTTTAAAACACACAATAAAGGTCTGAGCAAACCAGTAAAATTAGGAAAACACAACTCACAGAATAGAAATATTTAAGAACAAAGCCAGAAGAGTAGGCAAAACTTGCCTGTAATTCCAGAGCTCAAGAAGCAGAAACTAACATGGCCTGCATAGCCAACTTGGGACATAGAGCAAGTACCTGTCTCAAAAAAGCGGGGGTACTATTCATAGTCGCCAAAGATATAGACATGCATTCCTCTGGAAATCTTGCCTTATGAAAGGCTTTATTGATATTACCTGTGAGAAAAGTCTGCATAGAAATGTCCTGAACCCATGAGAGTCTGAATGACCAAAGATGGATGACAGATAAAATACGCAGACTGACTTCTGTAGTCAACGCTAGGGGAAGATTCACCACCCAAGTAGATAAAATGAAGAAAATTAGAATTCCAACAAATTGCTAATATATATATATATATATATGTGTGTGTGTGTGTGTGTGTGTGTGTGTGTGTGTGTGTGTGTGTGTATACCCTCTCATAAGAATAAAACACATGAGGGATTAGCAGACCCTTTCCCATAGAATTTTACCTGACACTAAAAACAAGCATTGCTGAAAGGACAGGAGGCTGGAGTACTACCCAAAACCAACTAGTAAGGCACTACAGTGCCCTCCCCCAGCACAACGTAAGAGCAGGGCAGCACTACAAGACTGACTTCCACAGTGAATTCTCGTAGCTACAGCTCAACAATGTGGAGCTAACCAGCTTCAAGGGAATGTGTAAGACTCAGAGTTGTGCAGCCTTCCTTCCATAATCCATTTTAGAGCCTTGTGATCAGCCATAAAGAAACTGCCACTTAGATAGAAAATCAACAATCCATTTTGCCCCGTCTTCCTACCGAGCTCTTGATCTGCTTTCAGACTCTATGTATTCACCTACAGTGAAATCGTGTGTCACTTTTAACGGTTTTTGTGACTGCCGTTTTTCATTCTTCCTATTGTCTTCAAGGTCCACACACATGCCAGAGTGTATCAGTTTGTTTCTATTTACAATTGAGTAACCTCACATTCCGTTCGCTGACTACTAGCTAGTAGACATGGTAGATATTCCCATTCATAAGCTATCATGAATAATATTTCTATGAACACTCATATCTCTTACACATTTCTGTTGTGTGTTTTCTGTAAGGGGAAATCTGTACTCTCAGGTAGAATTGCTAGGTCTAGTGGTAAACTGGTCTAACTTTTTGAGGAATTACCAAACAGTAACAATGCTAAATCAAGTAACAAGATGAAGTATACCTGGCTTTTCCTGACCCTAAGAATAAAGTACCCACTCCTTCAGCATTAAGAATGTGGGTAGCAACTTCAGAGATGCTAGCTAACAGGGAAAGACCCTAGTATGGACACATGGATGACCCTGTGAAGGAGAAGTGGATGAATGAGATCTACATGAGTGGCCTGGGTGTGTGTGGGGTGGCAGAGGGCAAGGTGTGGGGGATGAGAACATAGGGAAATGAGAGGGTCAAGCTGGAACAGGGACAGAGTGGAAGGGCAGGGAGGAAGATACAATGATAGATGAGGACATCATGGGAATAGGAAGAGGCAGGGTACTGGGGAAGCTCTCAGGAATCCACAAGGTTGACCCCACCTTGGTTTGCTGGCAGTGGTCCAGAGGGTGCCTGGACTGGTCTACTCCGGTGACCAGCCTAGCAAATAACCTAGCTGTCATCATAGAGCCTTTGTCCAGTGACAGATGGAGGCAGATACAGAGATCCACGGCCAGGCACCAGGCTGAGCTCTGGGAATCCAATTGATGAGAGAGAGGAGAGATACTGCAGGAGAGGGACATCGAGATCATGATGGGAGGATGTGCAGAGATGACCGGCCACACTAGTGGAAGCCCATTAACTGTGGACTGGTGACTGTGGAGCCCCCATGGGATTGGACTAGACCCTCTGGATATGGAAGATGGTTGTTTGGCTCGAACTGTTTGGGGGGCACACAGGCAGGGGGATCGGAATCTGTCCCTGGTCTATGGGCAGGCTTCT
>CABHPR010147831.1:0-13695 GCA_902168415.1 Peromyscus melanophrys | reverse complement strand
TGTGTGTGTGTGTGTGTGTGTGTGTGTGTGTGTGTGTGTGTGTGTGTGTAGCTCTAATCCAAAGAGAGCTAGAAAGTCTGTCTAAATTCCAGACAAACTTGACTTTAGAACAGGATGCTATCTATCATGGATAAATGGGATAATATACACAAACCACATAGTAACATTCTTAAAATTGTAGTAATTAAGAATCAATTGATCAATGGGACAAATAAACCATGAATATTGTTCTAGTTAGCTTTAATTATCAACTTAACACAGCCTAGAGTCATCTTACAGGAAAGTTTTGATTGAAAAATTCCCTAGGTAAGATTGAACAGTGAGCATATCTTTGGGGATTTTCTTAATTACCAGTTTATGGAGAAAGACTCAGCCCAATGTGGGCAGTACAATCCCTAAATAGGCAGTCCCAGGTTATATAAGAAACTTAACTAAACATGAGCATGTGAATGAGCCTGTGAGTCAGCCAGTGAGAAGCACTCCTCCATGGTTTCTACATCAAGTGCCTACTTTGTCCTGTCCCTGACTTTTCTCAATGATGGACGGTGACCTGAAATGTAAGACATATAAACCTTTTCCACTACTAATCTGCTTTGATCACAGTGTTTTCCCACAGCAACAGAGAGGAAACTTGAAAAAATACCTAATCGTCCTAAGAGTACATTCATAACTATAAAGCATTTCAAAATCCATGAGGCAGGGCTAGTGAGACGGCTCAGCAAGTAAACATATCCACCAAGCCTGATGACCTGCATTTGATGCCCAGGACACACCTGATGGAAGCAGAAAACTGAGTTGTAATTTTAATTTTTAAAAATGCACGATGCAAAAAAATAAATAAATGAAACTAAAATTAGCAGTAGAAAAATGCACGGGGTTAGGAGGAAATTGTTGTTTCTCTGTGGAGTCAATAGAATGAACTGAAATTCAGTCAGAAATCAAAGACCTGTGCAACATGCTCTGTCAGGATAACTTAGTGTACTTGAAGCCAAAAAGTTTTCATTAAGTATCAGTATGTTATCTTCAAGTGTAAATATGAAAATCAATATTTGGCTTTTCATTCATTGTACATTTGTACATTGTACAAAATAACAGCTTTTATTGTAGCACGTGTATCTCTAATCATATCTAATATCTAATCATGTCTAATATCTAATCATATCTAATATCTAATATCTAATCATATCTAATATCTAATCATATCTAATATCTAATCATGTCTAAACACCTCCAAAGGGCCAAAGTGACTGTTGGCTGAAGGCTGAGCCCAGGAAATCATCAAAGCTAGTAGACAGTAAATCAAGTCACAATGGGAAAGCAAGTTGACAAAAGCTAGTTTCATACTCTGCTAACATCAGATCAATTGGGGGAAAATAGTTGCAAATTTCTAAATTAGATAAATTATTAATTAGACATGGTGAATACAAATCAAGCTCTATTTTTTGAGAGCTCATGAAACCTTGACAAAATCGGCCTTATTAAAACAAACAAACAAACAACAAACAAAACATCAAGTGTTGTTCATTGTGTACAATTAAATCTATGTGCCATCAACATGTTCCAGGATGCCAGCTCAGTAGTACTTTATGTATCCTAACCTCCATGGCTTGATGCCTGCTCACCAGATCATTTCTCAATTTCAGTCATCAAAAGATGAATCCAGACCATTTTTACCAGGGCATACTTTCTTTGGCCGGGTCCAGGTAATCTTTCAGTTCCACAAATGAAGGCGTTTTGAGTCATCCCGACCATTCTACTTCTCTTGTTTCCATCTCAAAACTGAATTTTTATGGCAGAAAATGTTATCAGTTCTGCTTTTCAATTGTTATATGTCTAGAACCCAACCACTGTCTCATTCCCCATCTTAGAAGGAGCTCTCATCCTGTCTTTTCTGGGTACTGGCAGCCCCACCTAGTTCTCCCCACTTCTACTTGCTCTCTAGAGTCTCTTCTCAACTGGACCACTCGTTATTATTGTTTAAAATACTTTAGATTATTTCTCTTCCCTCTTAACTGTTGTCAGTTCCTCCTGCCTCTCAAAGCATGAGATAACTTCAACGCATAATCTTCAGCACTCTGCTAGCCTGAATTGCTCCCAATTCAGTTCTCCCACGACTCCATGGGGTGCAGTAGAGACCCTAGGCACATACTTCAAATCCTCCTTCACATATCACCTTCCCATGAGGCACACCTGAGCAACAAAACCACCTCCCAACCCACCAGGTCATTCTCAGTCTTTGCAGTCTCTCTGAATTCCTTAATTCTGATAGTAGAGATATTTATCTTCTGAAACACAGTATAGTTGCTACTTTAACCATATCCAGGGCTTATTTTTAATCTACTTCTATGTGAAAACAAGTTCCACAATTTTCCCACTTGGTTTATTACTGTATCCTAAGGAGCAAGCGTGTGTGACACAATATAAATAGATAATGAGAAAAATTGGTTAACACTATAAATATACTTTTTCTTTTTTTAAGAAAACTAAGTGAATATTCAAAGAATCCATCCAATTTAAATTCTGTACTACATGAAAACTATCTTCCATATCAAATTAGTACAGTTTGTGACTGGAGGTATAATTCAATGGTAAAACATTTGGATAGCATGTATAAGGCTCATGATTCAATTCTTAGAATTGCAAGATAACAATTATTGCAATTATGTATCTTCGACTAATAATGTCAGCATGCTTTGACCTTACTCTAGGGATGGACCTCATTTCCATATGTCATGTGCAAAATTTAACCTTGAATTATCATCATCATCATCATCATCATCATCAGTTTGTTTGGTTGTTTGAGATAAGATCTTCCCATGCTGCTAAGGTTGGTCTGAGACTCTCCATGTAGCCCAGGCTGAACTTAAGCTTGAGATCTTCCTGCCTCAGTCTCCCAAGTGCTGAGATTGTCAGTGTGTATCAACTATATTGATATCTGCAACTAAGCTCAAATACCACAATGTAAACTTACTCTAATAACTAGTTTCACTAAGCCTGCTTTTGCCAAGATGAAATTTTTTAAACTTTTTCTCTCTCTCCTTAAACTTTTTTTAGCTGACACACTAAATTGATACAAGTCATGTGATTTGCTAGAATATGAATCTGCCATCCATCTTGCTATATCCCAATTCAATGTGTCAGCTGAATTCATTTTCAAAAGCCCTGCAGCTCTGCAAAATAAAGCATTTTTAAAGCCACATAAAAATAATAACAGGTTGCAGGTTGGATGGTAACTTTCTAGGCACCACATGTGACAGAACAGACTGTCCATCACTACAACCTACATCATTCTGCAGTGATGTTCAAAGTACAATCCCTACATCCTGTACATCCTATAAGTTCTATTGCTGTAAGAAGCAAAACAATCTTCATTATAAAATGACTTCAGATAGCCAGCTCTCCCAGGTACAGACCTCAAAACTGACACTAAAGTGCAGCCTCTCTGTATAGTGGGCAAATGCCTTCTTTTCTACTTCAGGACATAGCACTCCTTGGAGACACTCGAAATGAGATGAGTGGAACTGGAGGGTGAAGTCTTCTATCAAAAGAGAAATGCACTGGAAACCCAGATACTGCATCTGAAATAGTCACCTACTCAACTCCAGATTTAGGCACAAAAGGACAATCCCTCCTTTCAACAACAAAAATTAGGCTTAAAAAAAAAACACCTTTTAATGATGTGATGACTAACTTTGTGTTAGCCTGGCTGTCTTAGTCAGTGTTCCATTGTTATGAAGAGACACCATGACCACAGTGACTCTTACGAAAGAAAACATTTAACTGGGGATTGCTTATAGTTTCAGAGGTTTAGTCCATTATCATCATAGTAGGAGCATGGCAGCATACAGGCAGATGTGGTGCTGGAGAAGTAGCTTAGAGTTCTACATCCAGACCCTCAGGCAGCAGGAAAAGGGAGAGCCACTGGCCTGATGTAGGCTTCTGAAACCTCAAAGCCTACCCCCAGTGACACACTTCCTCCAATAAGGCCATGCCTCCTATTCCTTCTCAAATAGTGCCACTCCCTGATGAGGATGAATTCAAACATGTGAATCTGTGGGGTCATTCTTATTCAAACTACCACACTGGCTATGTCATAGTACCTAGAAATCTACTCCATCAAGTACTAATCTACTTTTTGCAGTGAAAGTATTTTCAAGATGAGATTAACACTTGAATCTGTAGACTCAGAATAAACAAGTACCCTCCATGGTGCGAGTGGGCTTGAATCAATCAGACTGACATTCTCAAAGAAGAGAGAATTCTACCTATCATCTAATTTTGGGCTCAACCTACACATCAAACGTTCCTAGGTCTCCAGACCACAAGCCCACCCTGAAGATTTTGGCTGATAGCCTCTTCAATCAGCCACACTAATGCCAAATTAAATCTCTCTCTCTCTCTCTCTCTCTCTCTCTCTCTCTCTCTCTCTCTCTCCTGCCCTCCCTCCCTCCCTTTCCCGACATCTGTCTTGCTTTTCTGAAGAATTCATACTAAAATGTATGGTTTAATATCATTGAGACAAAGGTTAGAAATTAATATGAAAAGATCAAATCTGCTTTCCATCTCCCTCTCTCTTTAGAATGAAGAAATGTGCCTAGGAAACTTGATTTGAGGCCACTCCTCCTTTTGCTTGTGTATTTGTGGCACCATTATAATAATCTCCTAGAGAAAAACCAATGTGAAATGCTTTATTCTCTCTTTCCTTTGGTCCCTTTTAAATTTTTCATTTTGTTGTGTTGTTTTCTTGGTAGTTCTTTTGTCCAATGATAGTGAAGAAACCTAAACCCACAGTCAGATGCTGTAATATGAGTACATAAAACATAAAACACTCAGTGAAAAATTCCCTCCTAATTAACTGAATCTTAGTTTTTAGCCCATATTTGTGTATTTTCCTTTCAATGCATGAAACTAAACTACATTTGTATCCTGCCCCAAATATAAGAGAAACAAATCCTCACCTTCTCCCTCTACTGTCTTGTTTTAATGTAAGGTAGTTGCCATATGGACTTGTTAAAAATCACATCTAAAATTATATGCATGCAGATGCTGCACAAATACTGGTTTAGAGAAAAGCATTTTTTAAAATCTCAACATCAGACGTATTCCATCTTTATTTAATGGAACAGTCTAAACCTTGCTAAAATTATGACTTTCATGATTGATTACATCGTTGATCAAGCCCAAGCTATTCTGGCATTAACATCTGTTAATCAACCAGATGTTCACTATGGTATCACTGATGGATGATGACTCTTTCCTTGCTGGTTATAGACCAACTGGAAGTGTGTGTCTGGGGGGGGGGGGCTGTCTCTGTTACTCTTGTTGATTTAGAGAGGTTGTTCTCAGTGATGAAGAGGGAACAATGTACATTAGAAAAACCAGAAAGTAGATGATGATTCTGTTCATATCTCTATGGTGGTTCTCTAGAGCCGAACACATACAATCCATTGTTCTTCTTTGGGTTATTAAGTATGAGTCATTGTGTGACAGTAATTCTAGTCTTATTTTAAGGAAATATATTCTGACTGTCTGTCAATGACACACCTGCAACCACAAAAGTAAATAAATAAATAAACAAGTTACATATAAATACCACAGCTCCTTACCCATTTTATAAAACTCAATGCCTTACTGACTCTTTGCTTGTCAGAGTAAAATGTCAATACGTAATTTTGTCTACAAACATTAATGCCAAACATTCAATGAAGAAGTCATAGCCAAAACCCCATTCTTCTCATTCATACCATTCAAACAAATACTACAACAAATGTGACTTGACACCCTTCATCTGTAAAAGAAAAGAGAAAAGGAAAAGAGGAGAGAGAAAAGAAACAGTGTAAGAGGAATCAGAGAAGGAAGACTAGTAGGAAGGACTGCAGGGAGGGGGAGAATGTGTGTTACAATCTTTTATATAGCTGTGTCCTTAAAGATGTCTCAAACTAATGTATGATCCAAAGTTATCCCTAAGTGTGTGGTCAGGAAATGTGGTAGTTTGAGTGTAATTGGCCTCCATAATCTCATAGGGGGTGGCACTATTAGGAGGTGTGGCTTTGTTGGAGTAGTTATGGCCTCATTGGAGGAAGTGTGTCACTGTGGGAGCTGGCTTTGAGGTTTCCTATGCTCAGGATACTGCCATGTGTCTCAGTCAACTGCCTATGGCCTGTATATCAAGATGTAGCCAGCACCATGTCTGCCTGCATGCTGCTATACTCTCCACCATAATAATAATGGACTGAACCTCTGAAACTGTAAGCAAGACACCCCAGTTAAATGTTTTCTTTATATGAGTTGCAGTGGTCATGATGTCTCCTTACAGTAATAAAAACCCTGATGATGGGTGATGTCATTCTGTATGTTGTGCTGCTCTGATTGGTTGATAAATAAAGCTATTTGGCCAATGGTGAGGCAGAATAAGGTTAGGCAGGACATTTTAACTAGAGAGAGAAGAAAGAGAAAGAACAAAGAAGGCACTGCTAGCTACCACCAGGAAAAGCAAGATGTAAAGGTACCAGTAAGCCACAAGCCACGTGGCAAAGTATAGATTCATAAAAATGGGTTAATTTAAGATGTAAGAGCTAAGTATCGAGAAGCCTGAGCCATTAGGCCATACAATTTATAATTAATATAAGCCTCTGTGTGTTTATTTGGGTCTGAGCAGCTGTAGACTGGGCAGGACACAGGAAAACTTCCAGCTACACCCTAACTAAGAAAACAATTTAAAAATTTTAAATCTATTTATACCTCCTTCCATCACTAATATGCTCTAAATACATCTAAAACTGAACTAGAGAGATGACTCAGTGGTTAAGAGCACTTGCTGCTCTTACAGAAGACCTGGATGTGGTTCCAAGCATTCATTAGGTGACTCACAATCACCTACAACTCTGATTCTAGGGCCTCCTCCTGGCCTCCACAGGATTCTACACATACATGATACACATAAACTCACACAGGCATACACAAAAACATATAAAATAATTAATAAATAAATATTTTTATAAAGGAAAGAAAAAATGCACCTAGAAGAACATTATTAGTTATCACAGGTCCAAACATTTTACCTGAATGTCCAAAGAAAACAGGACAATGGACAATGGCAGGGGATGGCCCAGCAGTTAGAAAAACTAGAAAACCACTGAATATTCTTGATCCCCAAGAAGCATTATAAGAGAGAAGTGCCAACTTGCACTTACAACCCTCTTTCCTCTCCTGCCCACCTTCTTGATCTGAACACGTATCCAGGTCAGGTATCCAAGACCTTGTCAAAGCCAGCCTGACTTAACACCCTGCAAGTGGTAGTTGTGGCACCAATTGGAGCTGTGTTGATGTTAACACTCTGGTCTTGTCTCAGATCATCTCATCTTCATCTTTACAACATACTTCTAAGCGAAGCAACACAGTCCAGATTTCATAGCCACTGGAACTGAGGCTCAGAACGAGCCAAAAGTCACACAGAGAGATGATCATTTTATAGAGAAGCTATGATTCCAAGCTGGGACTTCAAGTCTCAAATTAGAATCCTGTCCTCTATTCTCCAGAGCAAAAGAAGTGTTTGACAGGAGCAATGAAGAAAAGTAAGAAAGTATCAGGGACAAGGAAGCTGCCCTACTTGCTCTGTGTCAAAGACTCAAATTACAGACCCGCTCAATTATGCTACAAAGCCCTAGGTGTTTGATCCTTCCTTTAGGGGAAGGATAGATATTTCTTTCATGACAGCTGCCTAACCACTTGACAATTATGTCATGTGTATCAAGGAGAATGAAGAAACAGTGATGGGTTTTCACTCACAACCAACCATTGAAATAATATAGAGTCCAAATAGTTCCTATTTCTGGATGATTCTTGGCAGCTGGGACAATTACTGGCCTTTTGAAAAGCCACTCACAATGCCGTGTGTCTCGCACCTGTGCTTCACCTTGGAGCGTCACCATGAAGAGTAATAACAGAGTTCCCGACAGCAGGAACCCTGGGGGAGCTTTGATGTTGCAACAAGGATCTGGCAGGCTTTTTCTAGCTTCTCAGGACTGTGCTACTGGCACAGCATCCTAGTGAAGGAAAAGCTGGCTTGCCAGGTAAGCTCCTGGTGGGAAATCTCCTTACCCAGAGAAGTGTTTCCAGGTGCAGCCACACCCACCTGAGCACATCTTGCCCTTTTCTTTCCATGGGATTATCATAGACTGAGGTAGTAGCAAAAGAGAAAGGGGTTAGGGCCATAATCCCCCAGAGACATGCTCCCAAATGGCATCAGCCAAAAAGCTTAAATCAAAAGCCTTAAATCTACAATCCCCTGCTTCTAAATCCAGAAACATCAACATCTCAGAAATATAGCACCAGAAATAACAATAATTCTCTTAAAAATGTCTTTTTACATTTTAAAGTGGATTTATTTGAGGTACAAGAACACACAGACATTCTGTAGCCTGTTTTACATCATGATACAGACAAGAAGAGCATGCACATGCTTGTGAACCTAAACACTCAGGTCTCTATGATCAGTGCCAGGTATACAGCAGCACAAGCAAGTGAACTGCAGTAATGAAGAAGTAGCCAAACATAAGGATGAAATTGTGGCATTTGCAAGAAAATGTTTAGAACTGTAAACTGCCATGTTAAAGCCAAGTGAGCCAAACTCATAAAGACAGAGATTGCATTTTTCCCTCAAAGAACCTATATTTAAATATGTGGTTTTCTTTCAGGGGAGAGGAAATAGGAAAGGCAAAAGGGGAGGTAAAGGGCAATAAAGAAATGCATAAATATGAGGAAAGTATTGAATATATACATATGAAATGTCAGGATGAAAGCCATAATTTTGTACAATGAGTATATGCTGATAAGAATAACAACAAATAAATACATCAAAAAGTGAAATGCTTAAATATGTATCAGTGTGATTGATAATGGTGTGCAGTCTGCTAAGTCTTTTGGTGACAGTCATTAAAAACCATGATGACCACTACCTTATATTAGCCATACAAAGAAAGTTTATCTTTCACAAATGCAGATGTCAAAAAAAAGAACATCTCTTATAGTGGTATTCTATTTGTACTGAAATGTGATTTTATTTGTATGTTAATAAATAAAGTTGCCTAGGGGTCAGAGCTATTAGCAAGCCATAGCGAAAGCCAGGGCAGTGGTGGGTGCATGCCTTTAATCCTAGCACTCAGCAGGCAAAACTAGGTAGATCTCTGTGTGTTCAAGGATACAGCCAGCATTGGAGACACACGCCCTTAATCTCAATACCAACCATAGAAGACTTGGAGGTCTGTACAGAGAGGCAGTGACGAGGCAGTCACGTAGTTGGGTTTACAACCAATGAGAAGGCAGAACAGAACTCTTATTTAAAGTCAAACGCACAGGAAGTAGTCCCTTTCAGAGAGGTCTCTTGGCGGGAGAGGCTAGCTGGCGGAAAGCGGGTAAGACTCTTAGCTCTGACCTCTTTGGCTTTCATCTTTACATTGGCTCTGTGTCTCTTATTTAATAAGGCGGTTGGTTACATCTACAATCTCTCATCAATGTGGCATATGTGAAATGGTGAAACATCACATATGCCACAATGCACACAGAGATAATGGCACTTTCAGAGTCAACTTTGAAAAAGACAAATTAGAACTCTTTAGGACTCTTTACACAATTTATATCTCCCCTATTGAAAGTGAAGTGTGTTAGTTATTTTTCTATTGCTATGATAAAACACCATGACCAAGGCAACTTATAAAATAAAGTTTAATTGGGCTTAGAGTTCCAGAGGACTAGAGTTTATGACGGCAGAACAAAAGCATGGTGGCAGGCACCAAAATCAGCAGCTGAGAGCTCACATCTCTATCCACAAGCAGGGGGCAGAGAGCCCATGAGGAATGGCCAGGATGGGGATGCTTTTTAAGGCTCAAATTCCACCCCTGTGACACACCACCTCCAAAAGACCATACCTCCTAATCGTTTCCAATAGTTCCACCAACTGGGAACAAAGTATTCAAACATCTGAGTCTACGGGAGCTATTCTCATTCAAACTATTACATGATGAAAAGATGAAAAATACAGCACCCTGTGTTGTAAACGTTAATTTAAAATAGTGCCAGAGACTGAAAGGAGACCAATAAATGAGGCGGAAGAAATCTCAGCATATGAAAAGTGTATCACATGGTTTGGTTACAGGTGATTCTCAGAGGTAGTCCTAACAAGTCTGACAGCCTTCCCAGTCATGTCTGTTTTAGTCATGCTTTGTGATGAATAGTTCTCAAAAGCATGTCTTTTCTCAGAGATGAGATACATTTGCTTTCATTGCTTATGTGGCCAACCCTTTCCACCCAGCCCACTCACACAGTAACATCTAGAAACACCCAAACACAGATATCCTCAAACTAACACTGTAGAAGTTTTAAGTATTTGTCCCCCTTGCACAGTGCAACTTTCTTGATTGAAACTGAAAAAGCAGTAAAGTCTCCCAGACAATTCAGCATCCCACTTTTATATTTAGGCTCTTTTTAGTGAAGATTGTGTTTTCTCCAGATTTCAGTATTCAGGACATTAATTTTTCATGATTATAATTTTCAGGATTTTAAGCTTTGGAGATTTTGATGTTTTAGAATTTTACATTTAGTAAGACAGCATCAATAATTGTGTTTGAACTGTGATTGACATTTGGGAAAAAGGTGTTCTAGATGTCATTGCAGCTAAATGATAAGCTTTGAATCCAGCCCAAGATCCAACCTCTGGCCTCTTCCTATCTGCTACTTACCATGGAAGAGAATTCTTCATCCAAGTTGCCACACAAAAGAGCTTTTTCCCTTTTCCAGCCCCCTGAAAACCTCAGAAGGTGCACTGCTAGACAACTGCTATAGAAATTGCCAAAAGCAATCTCAGCTAGCAGTTAGTTCAAGATTCAGCCCAACTTTAGCCTCAGTCCCTCTGAGGGTAATATACTTTGGCTCCCTTTACTTTAAACATCCCAGTGGTTACCAATAGACTATTGGAGCTTTGCAGTTAGGAAAGTGGCTGTTTGGGGATGCAAGACTTTTGTTCAGCTACCAACTTTACAAATTATGAATCATAGCTTTTCATCTGTCTGGTGCAGATAATTACAACCACATTTTAGGGTGTTTGGGAAGATTACAAAAGTCCTATGTGCAAATCACTTAGCCCGTTGGAAGAGTACTATATGAGAATCACTTGATACATAGCCTGGCACATTACAAGATCTCAATAAATGTAAACTGCACAGATATCATATGAATATATGTGTGTGTGTGCATGTGTGTGTGTATTTTGCCACAGAGAGAAATTAAGTAATGTGTCCTATAATTTAAAATGAAATAAAAGGGAAAAAACATAAAAATACTTTCACTATTCAACTCTTGTTTTTCAAAATTCTTCCTAAGAGCTGAAATATTATAAATGCTAAGCATAGATTTATTTGATTCACACTTAACAGTTCTTCTGCCCAGCCCCTGTCCTTACCCTAACATAGTTTCTCTAATTGAACTTCATAATGTCTATTATAGTTTGGATCTTGAGTTAAGGGTCCATGTGTCAAGATGCTGTTAGCATATGATGGGACCTTTAAGAAGTAGAGCCCATTAGGAAACTTTAGGTCACTGGAAGCTTATCCTTGAGGGAGGTGGGAACCTCTTCTTCTCACTCTGTTTTGCTCTTTGATTTGCAAAATGAGTGGATTTGCCTTGCTACATGCCCCACCATGATGAACTGTCTCATGATAGGCTTTAAAAGCAGTAGGTCTACACAAACATTGACCAGAACATCTGAAACCATGGGCTAAAATAAATGTCTACTTTTTACAAATTCATTATGTAAGAATTTTTACAGACAGCTGACTGACTCAATGGAATTGGCTTGGGAGGGGGAACAAGGTAGAAGCAAATCAGAACATAGAAAGCAAAACTCTTCTCTTACTGAATGACATAATTTCAGTTTGATGGACAACTCAGAGCAATGTCAGGTTGATTTCCAAAAAGGCAGATTTCAGTGTTATTATTATCACACATGTGGAAAGCCAACTCATGTACCTGAAAAGGAGAGCAACTCTGGAATATAGTCCTTGTTTGAAGTTAATTAAAGTAGTAGAGAAATAGCTTGTTAAACACTGTCTGCAGTCAACTAATTCTTCAAGAGCAAGCATGTTGATTAATCTTGCTTCAGGTACATATATTTTTTTTCAAGTGTAGTTTTCTCCATGAATTAAGAAAGAAAATGCTTCTGCTACTTAAATAAGACTATTCTCTGTGAAAACTTATTAGAAAGACTTAAAATTGGAAGTTTTGAGTATCTGTCCTTCAATTATATCCCTTTCAAGCTATAGGGAAGTGGAAAGTAATATTTACCCTATTTTATCCACCTATACATTTGAATGAGGCTTTACCCATTAAATGTTCACACAATGATTTTTCTGTAAATCATTCTGCACTTAAGGCATTTTAAAATATGAACTAAATGCAAGGCATTTAAGCCAGTTTGCGTACATAATCAAAACTTTCTCTTAACCACTTCTTCTTCCTGCCCCACAATCCAATTGGCAGTGTGTCATCATGAATGCCTGCAGAATGAAGACATACTCTTGTCTTCTAAGCTGTTATTGCCTGAGTGTGTTTCCTTGCATAATTGGTAAGAGTCAACCAACAATCAGATGATCTTGGCTGATTTTCCTTTTTCCAAAGTTTTCTCATCAAATCCTTTTCTGCATTTGCACCTTGTGTGCATCATCTTCAAGGCTTCACTGCTTGTTATCCACTGGCGTTCATCCAGAGATAATTTACTCTACATCCTGTATTCTACCATTTACTTTATAATCAATGCTTTTTTAAATTGTAAAGCATGAAGAATGTAAATAGCCTTGCCTTAGTTTATGGGTTAGGAGATGAAGGTTGGAGAACTTCAATTTTTTGACTGTAGTTACACTGTGGTGAAAGTAAGATTTTATTTCTTTTTTAAATGCTAATTTAAATTACATTAATTTATTTTGTCAACGTGTGCAGGTGTGTATGTGAGCACTCATGCATGTCATGTGTCACAGTATTATGTGATGGTCAAAGAACAATTTGTGTGAGTCAGTTCTCTCCTTTCATCATGGGGGTCCCAGAGAGGCAAGTACATTTAACCCACTGAGTCAGGTCACCAGCCAAGAACTCATTTCTTGTGGGTTATTTTTCAGCTTTATTGAAGTATGATTGATAAAGCACATATCATATTTACTTAGAGTCCAAAGCATGTTTGGAAAAACACACATCTGATAATAATGGTTACATGGAGAGGCGCAAAGCTACACAGAGAAACCCTGTCTCGAAAAACCCGAAAAAAAAAAAAAAAAAAGAATGGTTACATGGAGGATAAGAGTGAGTAAACCATCCATCAGCTCATGTACTGGTGAAATGTCTTCAGATCTATCCTCCTAGCAGAATTCAAATTACAGTAAGCAATTCCTAGTTATCAGCAGGGGGTGATGTTCCAAGCCACGGTGAATGGCTGAAACTGCAGAAAGCATGAAGCTGTATCATTCATGGCCTCCCCTCCGTTTCCTCCATATTTGCTTCCCAAACTGGCTGCAACCTTTGCAGTTTGAGGCAAAGATACCAGAAATCTCTTCACTCACGATTTCATGGATGATACAGTAATCATCATCGGGTGGAAAGATTCCTCAGTGGTAATGAGTGGGTACTGCTCTGGCAGTGGACCCCAGTTTGATT
>CABHPR010147830.1:32354-70994 GCA_902168415.1 Peromyscus melanophrys | reverse complement strand
AGTTAGTTAGTTAGTTAGTTAGTTAGTTAGTTAGTTAGTTAGTTAGTTAGTTACTGTTTTTGAGGAAAAGTCTCACATAGCCCAGGCTGTCCTTGAACTCTCTATGTACCCAAGGATGACCTGAGCTCCAGATCCGATTGTCTCTGTTGGTTTTAAATATGGCACTTTTACTCTGTGAGGATAGGTCACAAGACACGACAAAACCCAGTATCAGAGCTTTATTGGGGGGGGGGGGGGACAAAAGAGAGTGGCCAGGCCTGTGAAAGACTCGTGCTGGAGGAGGAGAGAGCAAAAGAGAGGGGAGGAGTCTGTGACTGACTTTTTAAGGATTCCCCTGCACATGCGCATGTGAACTTACAGAGCTACACCATGCATGCGTAGATTGTATAATATGCAGCGCACAAATGACGTAAGACACAAGGCCCCTTACTTAGCTACTGAACTGCGTATGTGTGGTCATGCAGCTGGAGTGGCAGAATTCTAACATTCCAGACTTTTTGCTTATTGTAAAAAAGGTAGGTGAACAGGAATAGGGACATCATTTCTCCAGAAAAACTGCTTCCAGCTGAGTTGGTGCGTGTCGGTTGACTCTTGGGGGGGGGGGGGGGGAGGGAAGAGGGCTTCTGAGGTAGACAGGCATCCTGGGATGGTGGGCTGTTGTCTGCTGCCTTGGACCTGTCCATCATCCCTCTCAGCCTGGGACTCTGGCTGCTTTGTCTGAGAGGGTGCTGGTGAGACAGAGAAAAGCTTAGAAAAAAGAATCACTATTATTATTTTTATTTTTTCCTTTTGGGGGGTCCCCAGGGTGAGAGAGGGGATCCCGGAACCAGGAAAGTTTGGGTTGCACCTATTGGAAGCAGATCCGACCTGTCCAGATGGATTCAAGCTGGTTCCAGAGCTTGCTGACCTGTCCAGGTGGATTTTCTGGAGCTTGGAAAAAATTTTAAACACATTAAAAAGCAGCCATGGGATATTTAAAATCTTGAGCTGGTGATCATATTATTGTAATGTTTTAGTACTCTGCTTCATTGGTTAGTGTTGCGGGGGAGGATATTTGGAACATGCTTTTAATTTTTACCTGAGATAAGCCTTATCAGAGACAGATTATTTTTTTTAAGATTTATTTATTTATTATCTATACACAGTATTCTGCTTACTTGCATGTACCTGAACACCAGAAGAGGGCACCAGATCTCATTTCAGATGGTTGCGAGCCACCATGTGGTTGCTGGGAATTGAACTCATGACCTCTGGAAGATCAGCCAGTGCTCTTAACCTCTGAGCCACCTCTCCAGCCCCAGAGACAGATTATTTTAAGGTATCTATTTCTTTTTTTAGTTTAGCATCCAGGAGACACAGATGAGCAATTGTTGAGAGCATTTAACAGTAATAGATTGTTATATTAAAGTCTTTTTTTTTTTTTTTTTTTTTTTTTTTTTTTTTTTTTTTGCAGAGCCCAGACACTTTTGGGTCTGGGGGTGTAAATATCTTTGGACTGTTACTGTTCCTTACTACCTGGGTATACTTGATGGTCCTTGGACTCCAGCTCTATGGTGATCCTGTAACAACTGGCTGAGTAGTTAATTAGAACAGGGAACCAGGAAGGGAAAAGTTTGTGGGGTGAGACCTCATTCTTCTGGAATTGGTGACAAGGCAGTGGCTCCTGGTGTCCTCTGGAACTAGAGAGAGCTCAGGGCCCTGTCTATGTCACTGTGCATGAGAAGCACTGCTGACCTGTCTGGAGTGAGGCACATGGAGGGAGCAAATGAAATGAAAGCTCCTACCTTAGCTGGAAACTCTCTTCCCATTAGGTACCCCTGAAAGGACAATTAAGTCTGGTGAGGTGGGTAAGGCTGTCCCCCTACCCCAACAATAGGGAAACAAGGAGAGATGGGACCCCAAAACTCCCTCAGGACTGAGTAAGTTTTCCTTCCTGTCCAACAGAAAGGAAACAGATCGCCCCATGCTGCATCCTGGGTTCCCTGTGAGCCCATGGCCAAGCCTAGGAGGTCTGCTGGAGGTCTTTGTTTGATGTCCCCATGCCACGGGGTGCATGAGGGCAGTCAGCTGACCAGTTATCTCTCTAGGTGGCACTTTGAACAAGTCTCAGTTGATGGCCCGAGGAGGGGCAGGGCACGCACTAGCCTGCATGGCCTTCTCTAGCACACATTTGAAACACGGACCTGGAAGCCCTTATGCAGTAGCCGCTTGGATAGCGTGTGCCAGCATTTGGCAATTCTGTTCATAGGCTTTCTCATCTTTCCCATGGTACCTTAAATGCCACAGCTGAAACTTCCACCTGTGGGGTCAGATGCTTAAGTTTAGCCCTGATGTTGGGAATCTCTGGGAGACAAGAGATGGATTTTATCCCGTATCTTGAATTACTTTTTTTTTTTTTTTGATAGTTTGCTGGTGTGAGGACAGCTTTAGGAAGACTCGCCAGGAGGCAGGTTGTAAACTGATCTCTGGCTAGAGAGCCATCCGGATTATTATAATCCTAATGTGGGTCCTGATCGTAAACTTATTTGCATGTGTCCTAGCCTGCTTCCAGACCTGTCTGTGCTTCTCAGGGCAGCTGGGTGACAGTGTGAATGGAGGTGAGAGCTAGAGTCAGGCAGGAGTGGCCCACCCAATACCAGAGAAACAGAGTGGAGGTCAGATAGGCAGAGGTTCTTTGGAGTCAGAGATTCCTCAGGTTCAGGAATGCACGTGGGCAGGAGAGAAAAACTCAGAAAGGGAGAGTTCAGAGCTTAGGTAAAAGCATGGGGATAAAGTAACTCTTTTCATTTTCCCATTTGCTGGTAGAAGTTAGATAATTCCCGTGAAATATGGGGGTTCAAGCAGCCGTTATGTGGCCATATTTACATAAAGTAGGGACACTGAAGGCGTTTCTCAGAAGAGGAGTGGGAACAAGAGGAGGAAGCCTCCATGTCCCGTGACTGCAGCTGAGAGAAAAAATAAAAAACTGAAATAACAAACGGGATCCAAGACTCCTATCTCGGGTGTCCCCAAGAGTAGGTAATCTGTGGACTGGCATAAATTATCAACACAAATTACCCCACCCTTCATCGAGGGAGGGGCAGGGGCTGGGAGGTATGTACCCGAGGACCCCCTCCTCCAGAGTCCAGACGGCATTCAATGCTTCACCAAGAGAAAACAGGTTGTGGTACACAGCCCGAGGACCCCCGGGAGTACAGCGTGAGAAATACATCTCCGGCTACAGTATTGAACTCTCCAATCTGGGTAGCTGGTGTGTTGTGCGTAGCAGTCCTGGTGACTAGGCAAATGAAAAAAGTGGGCAGTCGTAGATTCAAGAAACCTCGGTACAGGGTCCCGGATGCGGATGCCGAGCGCTGGGAGAGCCTGCTTCGTCACAGCATCAATGTTGGTTTTAAATGCGGCACTTTCACTCTGTGAGGAAAGGTCATGAGGCAACAAAACCCAGGATCAGAGCTTTACTGAGGGAGGGGGACAGAAGAGAGTGACCAGACCTGTGAAAGACATGGGGCGGGGGAGCAGAAGAGAGGGGAGGAGTCTGTGACCAGCTTTTTAAGGATTCTCCTGCACATGCGCATGTGAGCTTATGGAGCTACACCACACATGCGCAGATTGCGTAATTATGCAGCACACTGATGTCATAAGATGTAAAACCCCTTACTTAGCTACTGAACTGCACATATGCGGTCATATAGCTGAAGGAGTGGCAGAATTCTAACAGTCTCCACCTCTTGAATTCTAGGATTATAGGTGTGCACAACCACACCCATTTAAATGGTGCTAGGTAGGGATCCAGCCCAGGGCTTTAGACAAAGCTACATCCTCAGCTTTAGGATTTGATCTTTTACAAATCCAAACCCAATTGCGTTGCCCTGAAGTGCATCCATACTGCAGAATGGCTAGGTCAAGCCAGTGCCGAGTGAGTGGAGGGAACACAGGGTGAGCTTGGAATAGGTGTGGACCCAGAGATTTCAGAAGATCAAAGAGCAGGCAGAGCAGGCCGAGCCCCTCAGACTGTGTTAGCAGAAGCCTACTTTCCCCCTCAGGTGGGCCCCCTGGAAGAGGCTGGAGCCCGGCAGGTCACCTAGGCAGGGTCAGAGTTGCCAGATGCACCCTGTGTCAGAACCTGTCCCCACACAGAGTACAGAAACACACATGTTCGTTCCCTATCTTTCCTGTCTGTCCCCTAGTGCCTCCTGGTGGCCATTTGAGGGTCCTAGACAACTTCAGAGCAAGCTTGCCAGAGAACAGCAAGAGTCTGGGGGCCTTGGTTCACCCAGGGACAGCTTAGCTTGAGGTGCCGGCCCAGAGGGTAGATGGGCCTGGTTCCCACTCTCTTCCTCTGTGCTGTAAAGATAATATGGAATAAGAACGGTTTGTGATGACAGACATCCACTCAAGCCAGGCTTCTCATGAAAATCGAGATGTAATAAAAACTCTGTCTTCAAGGAGGCACAGGCTGCACCGTAGTGGGGTGGGGTGATCCCTCTAGGTCCTCTGCACCTCCCCTTCCCCAGGCACCCGGATAAGGCGGTGCCTGTTCTGACCCAATCAATCAAGATCAGGGGTGGCATCATGCTAGCACCTGCTGGTGGGTGGGGCCCACAGCCCAGGGATTCCTGAGCTAGACAGAACTTGAGAAAATCTGTAAAGTGTGAGGATGCTGTTAGGTTTGAATGATAAGGAAACATTTGACTTTTCTTCTCAGATGTGCTTACCTGCAGCTGCTCTCTCCCATTTTCCAGATCATTCTATAGATGCAATTTTCCATCTGGTTTTCATGGGTCATCTGTTTTCCCATCTCATAGAAAAATCTAACTTTAGTTATTCCTGGTGTGTGGTGTGTGTGTATGTGGTGTGTGGTGTGTGTGTGTGTGATGTGTATGTGGTGTGTGTGTGATGTGTATGTGGTGTGTGTGTGTGTGTGTGTGTATGATGTGTATGTGGTGTGTGGGGTGTGTGTGTGTGTGTAGACCAGAGGACAACAATGTTCAAGGCACTGTCTCTCTTTTTTATTATAGGTTAGTTGGTCAGCAGGCCGCAGGGACCCTCCTGCCTCTACCTCCCCAGGTCTGGGATTACAAGATATGACTATACCCAGGTTCTTTGATTGTTTGGTTAGTTGGTTGGCTGGCTGGTTGGCTTGGGTTCTGTTTTATTTATGTGTTTTGCCTCTTGTCTGTATGTGTATTGTGTGCATGCTTGGTGCCCTTGGAAGACAGAAGAGGGTGTCAGATCACCATGGACTAACAGGGAGCTGTGAGCCACCTGATGTGGGTGCTGGGAACCAAACCCAGGTCCTCTGCAAGAGCAGCCAGAGCTCTTAACTACTGAACCATCTCTCCAGTCCCTAGCATTCATTTTTGTTTTGTTTTGTTTGGTGTGTGTGTGTGTGTGTGTGTGTGTGTGTGTGTGTGTGTGCATGTGCATGCACGCACGCTTGCTTTTTTTTTTGAGACAGGATTTCTCTGCATAGCCCTGGCTGTCCTGGAACTCACTTTGTAAACCAGGTTGGCCTTGAACTCACAGAACTCCACCTGTCTCAGCCTCCCGAGTGCTGAAATTAAAGGTGTGTGTCACCACCTGGCCCTAGCATTGTTTTTAATATGGGTTCTGGGCACAGAACTCAGGTCTTCACACTTTCAGGGCAAGTGAGTTACCCACTGAGCTATTTCCCCCTGCCCCGCTCTTATTTTTCACAGAAAACCCTGGGGCAGCAAAGCCGCTGTGCTGTGCTTCCTGAAGAAGACATCCCAGAGTTGAACATAGCCACCTCCCTGTCTGAGGCAAGTGTTGTTCTCGTCCTCTCCAGACAACAGAGGCTGGGGTCTCCCTAAATGGTTGTTCGCTAGAAGGAGAGCCTGAGTTTAGGGTTTTAGGAGCAAGCAGCAGGTGACCACAGCTGGTTACTCCAGTCTCGGTTTCTCTTGGCAGTTCAAAGTCTGTCCATCTCAGTGAGGAAGGCAGGGAGGGCCACAGGGGCTGAAGCAGCTGCTCATATCACATCTGCAGTCAGGAGTAGAGGGTGACAGCTGCATGCCTCTTCTCAGCTCCCTTCTCCACTCACACACTCCAGGATCCCAGCCAGGGAATGGCGCCACCCACAGTGGGCAGGGCTTTCTATCTCAGTTAATGTAATCAAGGAAACTCCCCACAGCCGCGCCTGGAGGCTGGTCTCCCAGGTGAGTGTAGATGCCCCTCAAGTTGACAGTTGATACTAACCATCACACACCTTCCACCATTGCCTGACTTCACAGACACAGACCAAAGGTATCTTTATTTTGCCTTTTTGTACATGTATTTATTTTCTGATTGATTAATTATCTAATTCATTTTTATTCCAGGCTCCAGCATTTCATACCGTGAAGTAGTCGTACAAAGGCTGGCAGGCTTAACTAAGGACCTTGCCTCTGTGGAGAGAAATGGAGTTTTTGTTACACATCAATGAGCTGTGTGTCACATGCCAAGCTTTCATGGTGGACACACTTGTGACACAGAGCAGGGAGAGCTGGAGTCAAGGCCAGCTCCACCACTGAGCTCAATGCTCAGCCGGGAATGGTTTTGTTTTCCTCCTATGTTTTGTTTTGTTGTTTGTTTGTTTGGTTGGTTGGTTGGTTTTGTTTTTTCGAGACAGGGTTTCTCTGTGTAGTCCTGGCTGTCCTGGAGCTCACTCTGTAGACCAGACTGGCCTTGAACTCAGAGATCCGCCTGCCTCTGCCTCCCAAGTGCTGAGATTAAAAGCAGGCATCACCACCACCTGGCTTCCTCCCAATTTTTATTGTACGATTTCTTTCAAAACACAGAAAAGCTGAAAGAACTGTGCGCTGAATTCCACCGTCCTCTCCACCTGGAGTGCCTAGTGAGTGCAGCACTGGAGTGGGGTGTGGCAGAATCCACGATGATTTGGGGAGACGGCTCAGTGGGCAAAGTGCCTGCTAAGCAAGCACAGGACTTGAGTTTACACCCCCAGAACCCATAGTTAAACAGCCAGGTGTGGTGGTGTGTAGTTACAATCCCACTACTGGGGAGGTAGAGATGAGTGAACCCCTGATGCTCGCTGACCAGCCAGCCTAACCAGCAAACTCCAGACCAGTGAGAGACCCCGTCTCAAAACCAAAAGTGGGCGGCAGAGCTGGTTCGGTGGTTAAGAGCAATTGTTGCTCTTGTAGAAGATCTAGGTTCGATTGCCAGCAGCCACATAGCAGCTCACAATCATCTGTAACTCCAGTCCCAGAGGATCCAATGCCTTCTTCTAACCTCCTCAGGCACCAGCTGTGCATGTGATGCACACACATATGGATAGGCAAAATATAAAATAAATAATTTTTTAAAATGTTAGTGTGGAGTTGGGTGTCAGGGGCCAGAGAGACGGCTCAGCAGTTAACAGCACATCAGGAGGCTCCCAACCTCCACTGACTCCAATTCCAGGGGATCCGACACCCTCTTCTGGCCACCAAGGAAAGCAGGCACCCACATAGTGTTACACACACACCCAGGCATACATATACACATAAAATCAATAAATAACTTTTTAAAGGTGGATGGTGGATGGCTTCTGAAGAGTGACATCCAAAGGTTAACCTCCAGCCTCCACGTGTGCACATGTTCCTGCACACTCATAAACACACACTAAAAAATAAGTCCCGCTGTGTATGCTCTCTCTTTCTCTCTCCCTTCTCCCAGTCTGTCCCTTCCCCTTATGCACTTTCGCTATACTTAATTTTTTATTTAATTTTCTTCCAGAGTCAAGTGTGAGTTAGAGGTGAACAGCTGGACCTTTCACCTCACGTTCCTTCTTCTCTCCCAGAGCCACAGGAATCAGGACATTCATGGGCTGCCATCATTCCTAATCCACCTTAATGCTGTGACTCCATGAAGCATTTTCAAGGGGCCAAGTCATGCTTCTAGATTAGTCATCACTGATAAGCCATTGCAAGAAATAAATGATGTTTGTAAAAGAAACCATCAGAGTTCATGGACCACTGTGGGGGCCCAGCAAAGACCCACACCTCACCTCAATGTAAATGCTCTGGGGTTCCCAGGAGCGTTCCCGGCAAAGTCATGCAGGGACAGTCAGACCATGGGCAGCCTGGAGAGGATCCCCAGCTCTCAGTACAGACACTGAAGACCCAAAGGCAGAGTGCAGGATGCTGGCCTGAGCCTCTTACACCATCCAGTCATGACTCCAGGGAGGGATTGGTGCCAGCCAGGGCCACTCAGCCATAACATGGTAGGCAGAGCCCGGCTCCTGGCCGGGTCCCTCCTCTTACCAGGACAAGAGTAGGATTTTTTTTAATTGTTTTCAAAACAGATTTCATGTGGTCCCAAAATGAGACCATGATTGTAAATTAAAGTGTAATTAGCCTTTCTGCTTTTATATTCATTAACTCTTCCCTGTTAATGATGCAAGGCTGGAGCGGAACCCCCGCATTATAAAAACCACATCCAGGAAATAAAATAGTGATTTAGATAATAGCCACAATGTATTGCTGCTTACACATAATTAAACAAATGCGCCATTTAAACTTGGAAACATGACTGAATGTTGATTAACCTCGCCTGGTGATTCTGCTTGGCCCAGGGAAAGGGGGATGCCTGGAGTGAGGCTGGGACAGTGTCTGGGCCAGCCACATCCACTGGACACAGGAGGATAGGGCCATGCCGGTCCTGGGAGCAGTGACCACAGAGCAGCCCTCAGACCATTTCGGAAAGAGCCACATTAATTAAGCAAGCCAGACACACAAGGATCAAACTGTCATTTTTGGGTCCAATTGTGTGGGATTCTAGAGTGAAATTGTGGACTGACAAGGGAGACCACCAGGGGCTGGCAGACAAGGGACTTGGGGATGGATATTTAAATTTTTGTTATATACATTTATTTATTTATATTGGGGGTTGGGTGTGCACATGCCATGGCCTGTGTGGAGGTCAGAGGACAACTTAAGTGAGTCAATTCTCTCCTTCCATCATGTGTGTCTCAGGGATCAAACTCAGGTCGTCAGTGCCTTTACCCACTAGACCATCTCAAAGGCCCCAGGATGAATGTTTAGTGGGGATGGAGTTCCAGCTGAAGTAACAGTTTTGGAGATATAGTGACTGTCATAAACACTGAGAGCCGCTGAACTGTGTACGCAAAACAGGGACATTTACATATCACAGTCTTTAAATGCTTATTTAAAACATTAAAAATACTGTTGCTAGGGGTTGGAAAGATGACTCGGTAACTAAGAACAGTGGCTGCTCTACCAGACAACCTGGGTTCAATTCTCAGCACCCACATGGCAGCTCACAGCTGTCTGTAACTCCAGTTCCAGGGCATCTGACGGCCTCTTCTGACTTCCACAGGCACCAGGCATGTACGTGGTACACTTCCATACATAAATACTGGCAAATACATACCCATACACATGAAACAAAATATAAAAATTAAAAAGTAATAAATACCATTGCTGGGCAGGCAAGAGGGCTCTGAGGTAAGGTGCTTGCAGGCAAACCTGGCGACCTGGGTTCAACTCCAGGACCCACACGGTGGGAGGAAAGAAACCACTGTGCAGCTGCTCTCTGACCTCGGCACCCGCACAAACAGTTACTAGTTTCCAGTCCGGCTGCTCGCTGGATGCAAGAAGCCAGAAGTTCACCTTCTCCCCAGAATCTGTTTCCTGGGTCCATCTTGGGTCTTCTGAGGCCTGACCACAGCTTTGTGGAAATGGTGTCTTTTGTGGTTTTAAGTGTTACTATGAAGAGAGACGTGTAAACAGAGAAGCTTCTGGTTCTGGAACCCTGAGTGTTTTTCTGTTTTATAATTTTCTTCTTGGTTGGGCCCCCCAGAAGCAGATGTAGTGGCCGATTTGGAAGGTGGTCCCAGGAAAACCAGGAGGGCAGTGACGGTGCCGCAGGAAAGAGCAGTCGCGACTGTGGGAGAACTGTCTGCTCTGCGAGCTGAGGACTGAGTTTGATCCCCAACACCCATGTGGAAAACCAGGCATGCTGACACACACCTGGAATCTCAGTGCTGGGGACAGGAGACCCTCGGAGCTCACTGGCCAGCCCTAGATGCCAGTAATAGAACCTGTCTCAAAACGCAAATGGAGCCACCAGACGGCTCAGCAGATGCAGGCGCTTACAGCCAAGTCTGATGACATGAGTCCAAAGCCTGGGACCCATGAAGTAGAAGGGCTAGAACCAACTCCACACACGCAGACGTGTGCGTATGTTCATATACCCACACAAGAAATAAATGCTGTAATATAACATTTTTAAAAAATCAGATGGTGAAACTGGAGAGATGACTCAGTGGTTAAGAGCACTTGCTGCTCTTGCAGAGGACCTGGGTTCAGTTCCCAGCACCCTCATGGAGGCTCACAACAGTCTGTAACTCCGATTCCAGGAAATCCAGTGTCCTCTTCTGGCCTCTGCGGGCACCAGGCATGCACATGGTGCACAGACATACACACAAGTAAAACAATCATACACATGAAACAAACTAAATAAACCTTCTAAAACTGTTAGGGGCTGGCTGGGCAGTGGTGGCACGTGCCTTTAATCCCAGCACTCGGGAGGCAGAGCAGGCAGATCTCTGTGAGTTCGAGGCCAGCCTGGTCTACAGAGTGAGATTCAGGACAGGCTCCAAAGCTACACAGAGAAACCATTCAAAAACAAACAAACAAAAAGTTAGGGGCTGGAAAGATGGCTCAGCAGTTAAGAGCACTGGCTGTTCTTCCAGAGGTCCTGAGTTCAATTCCCAGCAACCACATGGTGGCTCACAACCATCTGTAATGAGATTTGGTGCCCTCTTCTGGCATGCAAGCATACACTGTATACATAATAAATAAAATCTTTTTAAAAAATGTTGGCTAGCACCTGAGAACATCAGATATCAAGTATGTGCTCTGGCCTCCCATGCTCACTTGTACATACATGCACATGCACCTGTCACACATACACACACCTACACACACACACACACACACACACACACACACACACACACACACACTGCCCACAATTGTTGCATATTTAACTGCTGTCTTAACAAACAGCCCCCAAACTTAGAAGCTTGAGACAAAAATTCTTTGTCAGCTCTCATAGTTTGTGTGGCTGGTGAGTCACAGCATCTGGGGCCCTAACTTGGAAATCAGAGGTGGGTACCGGGCATCTAAAGACTGACCAGTCGGACGTGGGCACCAGGCATCTAAGTATGACCATGCACACATAGCTAGAAGTTGGTATTGCCTTTCCCTGGCTGAAGCGGTCAGCTGAAATCCCTACATATGGTAACCTGGCTCCTCAAGATTGTAGCCAAGTCCCAAAGACAAGTATGAAGAAGAGGCTGAGAGAGGAGCCGGATGACAACCATGCTGTATTCCCAGGACCTCAGACGTCACAGACTTGTCTCTTCACTAGTTATGAAGGTCAACCAGGTTCAAGAGGAAAGGGATGTCAATAGCCTGCTGTGCCAAGAGGAGACATTCTGCCCCGGCCATCAAGGCACTCTGGGGACAGCTGGAGCGTGAAACCTCAGGCCAGCTCACCACAGCTGTGGAGGCCATGCTGCCAGTTTGGCTGAGAGCCTTACTGGTCGAATGGGCCTCCAGCTTCCTGCACTTCAGCAGGGCACACACTGAGAGGAGGCCATGCTGCCAAAGACAGCTGTCAGGCAAGGTGGTGGCAGCTGGGGCTGGGTGTCACCATGTCAGGCCAGAGGGGCAACGGCAGGGCACTGACAGCTTCCCGTGTGAAGAAGCTATTTGTTGGCCAGAGAATGTGGCCACTGAGATTGACAACTCAAAGGTCACTGATCAGTGCCCCCACCACCACCACCCCTGTGCCAGGCACATATTGGGATCCTTCCCCTCCACCCCTGTGCCAGGCACAGCCCAGGATTCAGCATTGGGTAAAGACCAACCAACCAGGACAGAGTGAGACACATGAAAATGTCTGCTGAAACAAAACCCATCCAGGCTGCATCCCTGCCCATGCTCATCACTGCTGCATGGATGTGACCAAGAGACCTGACAGAAATAACTTAAGGGAGTGCACTAGTTACTTTCCATTGCTGACAAAAAACAAAAACAAAACACACAATGCCATGACCAAGGCAACCTAGAAGAAAGAGTTTATTCCGGCTTACGGTTGCAGAGGGCTGGAGACCATTGTGGTGGGGCAGCAGGCGGCAGGGACGGGAAGCTAAGAGTTCACATCTTTGTTTTGAAAGCCCTGGCTGTCCTGAACTCTCTAAGTAGGCTAGGCTGGCCTCAGACTCACAGAGATCCACCTGCCTCTTTCTGCCTCCCAAGAGTGGGGATAAGGTGTGTGCCACCACGCCCAGCAGAGAGCGTGTAGCTATGCAGGCAAAGATGACGTGAAGTTTGTTAATTAAAAAAACAACATCATTGTATGTGTACGGATGTTTTGCCTGCATATGTCTGTGCACCACGTCCATACCTGGTACACAAGGAGGCCAGAAGAGAGTTCAGATCCCACGGAAATGGGGTTACAGGTGGGTATGGGGTATCTATATGGGTACTAGAAATTGAATCAAGGTCCTCTGCAAGAGCAGCCAGGCTCTTAACTGCTGAGTCAGCTCTCCATGACCCCACCTTATTTTTTGGGACAAGGTTGGGCTAGGCTGGCTGGCCAGTGAGCTCCAGGGATCCACTTGTGTCCACTCCCACAGCACAGGAAGCACAGACTCGGGCTGCTGGGTCGGGCCTTTATGCACATGCTGGGCTCTGAACTCTGATCTTCGGGCTTGGGTTGCAGGTACCAGCTGAGCCATTTCCCCAGCATTATTCCACAGTTTTTATAAATATTTATTTCATATCCAAATCTATCCTGGGCCGGGCGGTGGTGGCGCACATCTTTAATCCCAGCACTCGGGAGGCAGAGGCAGGCGGATCTCTGTGAGTTCGGGCCAGCCTGGGCTACAGAGTGAGATCCAGGAAAGGCGCAAAGCTACACAGAGAAACTCTGTCTTGAAAAACAAAACAAAACAAAAAAAACCCAAATCTATCCTGGGAGATATGTATTATTACTATCCCCACTCCAGAGTCAGGAGAGCTGTCACTCCGGAGCCAGGAGAGCTGTCACTCCGGAGCCAGGAGAGCTGTCACTCCAGAGTCAGGAGAGCTGTCACTGAGAAGAGTTGAGATACTTTTGCCCCAAAATTTCATCATCTGGAAGAGATGGAGCATGAACTTGGCTCAGGCACAATGGCTCCTCATGAGAACTGTGCCCTCTGTCCTGGAAGCATGGGGCTTGCTTCAGGAGACCCTCAGGCTGAAATGTGGCATCTAGACATGGCTGGGGGCTCCCTTTCTTGTCAGGCAGAAGAGAGACATGGAGTGACCTGTGTTGTGAGTGGTGAGCAGGCCTTGGGCAAGTGCTGGCAGCCGTCTGGAAAGGCCCTGTCGCAGGCGCTCCTCTTGGGCCTCTCGTTCTACTGCAGGGAGCTGGCTTTCTCTCTTGATCCCAGGAAGCAGATCAAGGTGGGTGGGAGTTCTGCCTCCACAAGTAGTGGCCACACACCCTCTCTGTGCCTTTGCCCCCTGTCTGGATGGTGGAGTTAATGCCAGGACTCACCTCAGTGTCACCATGTGGACAACCTCCATCCCCCTGTAAATGCCTCCGGCCCATCTCCCAAGCTCCTGGAGCTCTGGCCTCTCAGCTGCCCGGTGGACGCCACTCCCAGTCAGGCTAGGCCAGTATCCCATAATACTCATAGCCCAGTTTCCTGGAAGAGCCTCTTCCCCAGGTGGCAGCCTGGCATGGCAGCTAGGGTCTTCCCCAAGAGCTGTCCCTACGTCTTGACACCTCTCGATCTTCAGATGGACGACAGACCTGGCAAGCTTCAGGGCTCAGAGACACAGTTTGGCCCCCAAGGAGCATCGTCGTCATGAGAGGGGTCTAACGTGGGCTGTGATTAGCACCGTGACCAAACTGCACAACTTGGGGAGGAAAGAGTTTATTTGGCTCACAGTCCATCTCTGAGGGAAGCCAGGGCAGGAACCTGGAGGCAAGACCTGAAGCAGAGTCCATGGAGGAGTGCTGCTTACAGACTTGCTCTCCATGGCTTGCTCAGCCCACTACGTTCTTATTCAGCTCAAGGGTGGCATGGCCCACAGTGGGCTGAGCCCCACACATCAATCACTAATCAAGGCAATGGCAGATAGACATGCCTACAGACCAATCTGATGGAGGCATTTTTTCTCAATTGAGGTTCCCTCTTCCCAGATGACTCTAGCTTGTGTCAAGTTGACAAACACCTAACCAGCACATGTGCCAACAGAAGCCATCAGTGGCTGGTACTTGGGAGCCAAACTTTCGTGTCACAGCCAGTGGAAAGAGTAGAGTTGGGTCTGGAGTGCCTTGCTGACACAGGTGGGCACTAAGTGGACACTGGGCTCCCCTGGGAACTCGAGCAGCCAGAACAGCCCTAAGGGTTTGCTTGGGATTTATCAAATCCTGGACCCAGAGATCCTGTCTGCTGAGTGAGGCTGAGATGCCGGGATCTCCTTGGCACTGGGTAGAAAGCATCAAAAGATTATAGGAGGTCAGATGTGGAGGTGTGTGCCTGGCACCTCAGCATCCGGGAGCTGAGGGAGGAGGATGATTCCCTTCAGGCTAGCCTGGGTACATAGAAAGACCGCATCTCAAGACAAAAGCCAGCCAGGCAGTGGTGGCGCACGCCTTTAATCCCAGCACTCGGGACGCAGAGGCAGGCGGATCTCTGTGAGTTCAAGGCCAGCCTGGTCTACAGAGCGAGATCTAGGAAAGGTGCAAAGCTGCACAGAGAAACCCTGTCTCAAAAAACCAAAAAACAGCACTCTTCTGAGTTAAAAAAAAAAAAAAAAAAAAAAAAAAAAAAAAAAAGAGCTCAGTGGGTAAAGGTGCTTGCCTCCAAGCCCAACAACTTGAGTTCCATCCTGGAGCCCACATGGTGGAAGGAGAGAACTGACTCCTGTCGGAGTCCTCTGATGGCCACACTACACATCCACACACAAGCAAATCGATGTTTTCAAAAATAGACACGTTTAGAGGGGTTAGAACTGAACGCTCTAAAATCCACCCACTGACCCACACCCTCAGTCTCTTCTGTTAGGGATGAGAAAGGACAAGGGGACAGAATTAATGAATGGATCGTTTGATCATGGAGACCTCAGATAAGTGGGCAACATAATAAATTCCCGATTCGTACTAACATGGAAAACAGAATCCAGAACTGAAGCCACATCACAGGGATCATTGTGAGCCCCTGCCCCAGTTCCTGTCTAAGCAGCTCACAGCCCAGAGGCCCTTGAATGAAAGGAGCACTGGATTCCCACGATGAAAGACCCCACCACACTTCGAGTCCCTATAAAACTGCTTCTATCATCCACCCAAGATCACTTAGCAATATGGCCCTGTGTTAAAAAGAGAACACCAGGGATCACTGGATGGTGGCTCTGACTTAAGCTAATTCTTAGAAGTCTCTTGAGATATTGCTGCACGCTAGTCTGAGGAGAAGCTTTTGGATGAGTTCTGCAGGGAGCAAGCCACCACACTTTTCTCAAGTCACTTTTGGGGTCCATGCAGAGCTCAGGGATATTCTTTTTACCCCTGCCCATGCCAGCCAAGATCATGCAATGGTATTCAGTGAGTGGGGTGGGGGCTCTTGGAGGTCCGTGAAGTCTCTCTCACAGGCCTTCCTGAGTGTCTGGGGACAGAGCAGTGCCAGCCAAAAGGTGAGCGATGCATTGTTTAGTGTGTAAGCAAGGAAGGCACGTTGGGGGCTCAAGGCCTGCTCTAATACACCTTCAAACTAGGCGTGCAGAGAACTGTCCCCTCCCCAAAGTGCCTCTCCTACTGAATATTCACATGTGCCCTCTAACTCCTCACCTTCCCCTGTTGCTGCAAAGCGTAGCTTTGGGACAAATTCCTCTGCTCTCCTTGCACCAAGTGGTACATCCATCTTTCTCCGTTCTTTTATGTCTTGACTACTTATTTTGGCTTTGTGCTCCCCAAGATGCAAACCCACTGAATTGTAGATGTAACCGTCTTTTTAAGTAAGAAACACAGAGCCAATTGCAGAGTAAAAAAGCCCAAGAGGTCAGATCTAAGAGCTAAAAACCTTACCCTTCACTGCCACTGCTGTCCTCCTCAGCCAGAGAACTACTTCCTGTGTGTCTGTCTTCTTATAGACTTTCTATTCTGCCTTTTCATTGGTTGTAAACCCAACCACATGACCTCCTTGTCACTGCCTGTCTATACAGACCTCCAGGTCTTCTATGGTTGGTATTGAGATTAAAGCCGTGTGTCTCCATGCTGGTGGTATCCTTGAACACACAGAGATCTGCCTGTCATGTGATCAGGATTAAGGGCGTGTGCTACCACTGCCAGACTTCTGCTGTGGCTTGCTATTAGCTCTGATCCCCAGGCAACTTTATTTATTAACATACAAATAAAATCACATTTCAGTACAAATAAAATATCACCATACTGCATTCTATTACACATCTTTTTTTCTTTTTTCAAAAGATCTACTTATTTATTACGTTTACAGTGTTCTGTCTGCATGCCAGAAGAGGGCACCAGATCTTGCTCTAGATGGTTGTGAGCCACCATGTGGTTGCTGGGAACTGAACTCAGGACCTCTGGAAGGGCAGCCAGTGCTCTTAACCCTTGAGCCATCTCTCCAGCCCACCCACCCCCATTACACATCTTGTTGAGCCCAGATGTCACAGTGTCTTCTGTTAATGTGGGGGTCAGAGCAACCAACCACAAACCATCCAGACTCAAGAGAAGGAATGTAGACTGAATATCCTAACGGAGGAAATCTCAAGAAATGCAGAGCCTAGGTCAGATGATGATGACAGCCTCCCTGGATCCCATGTACAGGGACCTGTGGATTAGGAGATGGAAAGTTGCCAGTAATGCTTTCTTAGTTCACTGTTGTAGTAAAACACTCGAGGCTGGATACTTAATAAAGAAAAAGGGTTTCGTCCGTTGATAGTTGCTAAGGGTTCAAGGGCATAAGGTCGGCGTCTGCTCGACTCCTGGTACATCACAACACAGTGCAGGGTACTATGTAAACGTGCTTGTGAGAGAGACTGTGAGGAAGCCAGAGAGTCGTGGGACAGGTTCTCGCTTCCTGTAATCCTCTCGTGGGAACCACCCAGGGGCCTGTAAGAACTATATGAATCCCTGGGGGGCGGGGGGGGGGGGGGGGTGGCAGGCAGAGGTCAAGCCGAGTGTTGTTCCTGAACCATCCCCATTTTTTTGAGCCAAGGTCTTTCACTGGGACCTCGGCCTGCCAGCAAATCCCAGGATCTCCAATTTCCACTTCCCGGTGGTGGGATTACAAACAGGCTGACGCACTTCATTGCTTTTGGTTTGTGTTTTTCATGTGAGTGCTGAAAACCAACTGAGCCATCTCCCAGTCTTCAGAACCTTTATTTTAATATAGCTTTGCTTTCCCACCCAAAATGCCTCTGCCAGAACTCCATCCATCCATGTTCAAGGAGCTTGTCAGCCACCATGGAGATGTGCAGTCCTGCCCAGGCTCAGAGAACCTGTTCTGCAGCAAGTTACATGTCACAGGGCACGTGGAAGTCCCCGTCCACCCTGGGGACTCTCCACCACTCTGAAGCAGCAAGTTTTGTAGAAGGGTGTGATTGTCATTCAGAAGACTCTGTTATGTCACTGGCCACAGAGCACATGATGTTGTAGGGCAGAACTTTGCCCATCAGGCTGGGCTGTGCTCTCACAGTCAAGAGTCCAAGTGAAAATGTGGAGATGGCTCCAGTCACTGTCACCCTTAGTGACCCTTGAGTACAATGTTGGTTTCCCACTCCTGCAAGAAGAAATAAATGTTCTGAGCCGGGAACACAGCACACTGTCACACTGGGAGCTGAGCCGGGAACACACCATCACTGTCCACTGAGAGCCGAGCCGGGAACGCAGTATCTCTGTCACACTGGAAGCCAAGCCGGGAACACAGCATCTCTGTCACACTGGGAGCCGAGCTGGGAACACAGCACACTGTCACACTGGGAGCCAAGCCGGGAACACACCATCACTGTCCACTGGGAGCCGAGCCGGGAACGCAGTATCTCTGTCACACTGAAAGCTGAGCTGGGAACACAGCATCTCTGTCACACTGGAAGCTGAGCTGGGAACACAGCACACTGTCACACTGGAAGCTGAGCTGGGAACACAGCACACTGTCACACTGGGAGCCGAGCCGGGAACACAGCACACTGTCACACTGGGAGCCGAGCTGGGAACACAGCATCTCTGTCACACTGGAAGCCGAGGCTGCCATTTGGCCATTGTGGGTCCTCTGTGCCACTGACCTGAAACATATAGGTAGTGCCTGGACCTGACTACTAGGGAAAGCCAGGGTACACAGCCATTTCTCAGTGACTCTGGGACCTGCACAGACAACAGAACCCATAGCTTCTTAGGTCCCTCACACACGAGAGTGGGGTGTCTACCCTGGCATCCAAGGTCCCACAACTGTCTCCAGATGGATTGTGGTACTCCATGCAGGTACAAACAGCTGCTAGCCTGTGTTACTTAGGAGACGGTGGGAGAAAAGAATCTGTCAGAAAAACAATCAGCTCACAACTGACATAAGGTTTCTCCAAACAATCTTCAACTGAAGGTGGTAGACTCCGCCAATGCAGAGCCCACAGATGTGGTGGGATAATCTTTTTGTACACCATGAAGACATGTTGTTCTCATTGGTTTAATAAAGAGCTAAATGGCCAATAGCTAGGCAGGAAGAAGTTAGGTGGGACTTGCGAACAGGGAGAGAGCTCTGGGATGAAGGAAGGTGAGTCACCAGGAGACCCAGAGAAAAGCAAGATGAACACACTGTGTTGAAGGTACTGAGCCCAGTGGTGGAGCATAGATCAGAATTATTGGTTCATTTAAGTTGTAAGAGCTAGTTAGTAACAAGCCTAAGCTATCAGCAGATCATTTATAATTAATAACAAGTCTCCATGTGATTATTTGGGAGCTGGCTGGTGGGACAGAAAATTATGCTTATAAACAGATGTGGTGGGCCCCCTAGTGACTGCTAGAAACTGAGCCATCTGAGGCAGGGCATCCCTGACACAATGTCCCCCACCCCCCATATCTTGGGCTAGTCCCTAGTTGGTGGCATTGTTTGGGTATGGGTAGGATTAGGGAATGAACCTTGCTGGAGGAAGTGTGCCACTGAGGGGAGAGGGGTTGAGAGTTCACAGACTCCCAGTTTCTGCTCTTGCTGCTTCTAGCTTCTAATTGATGAGGAGAGCCCTCAGCTGCTCGACCAGTGGCCCCTGCCCCCCATGATGGTGATGGACTCTTGGCCCCTGGAACCATAAGCCCTAATAAACCTCTCCTTCAATAAGTTGCCTTGGTGGTGGTGTTTCATCATAGCAACAGAAAAGTAACTGAGACACAGAGGTTTCTAGAAGAAAGCTTTGTATCACTCTGTCAAGCAAGGTCTCAGTACCAGCTGGGATTTCTGTGAGGATGAAGACAGTGTGGATGTAACAGAGAACATCATGCCAGCACTCATCACCAGCTGCCCCCAGGACCAAAGGCAGCAGTGTCCCCAAGAGCGGCTTCCTTCCTGGTCTCTCACTCTCCCATACCCTCTCATTCTTTAAGGTGAAATGGGGTCTAGAGAGATGACCCAGGGTCCCTGACACAATGTCCCTCACCCCCCATATCTTGGTTTCCCTTCTAGTGAAGTCAGTTCCACATGGCAGCTGACAGCCACCTGTAACTCCAGTCCCAGGGGACCTGGCATCCTCTTCTGACCGCCACAGGCACCAGGCACACACTTGGTGTGCCTACATTCACACAACTGGGTTCTCAGACACCAGCTCAGCCACTGTCCCTGTTAATATTCTGACCCCCACCTTGAAATCCCGCCCATTGGGGCCACCCTGCATCCCGATGTAAAGGAAAACCCCTCCCCTTCCTCTCCCTCTCTCTCTCCATTCCCACCAGGTGTGCACACCTCCGATTTCTCTCCCTCTCTCTCTTCTTGTCTCCCTCTAGCCTATCTTTCTCTTCATCTCTCTATTATAATAAACTCTCCATGTGGATGCAGCATCTGGGTGTGAATGAATTTCCAGGTGCTACCGCCCCGCTGCAGCTGACCAGCACGTTTTCCCTGCACACGTGGGATACCCTGGCCTGGCCAGCTGGGGGTTCTCCACACGTGCAAATTCATATCATTGGCACCCAACATTCCCAGGCAATCCCACTGCTTCCTCCTGCTGCCGGCAGTCTGACAAGCTCTGGGACCCTGTACCACCTGCCATTTTTTTGACTGGAGCACCGCAGGGACTCTCCACCCTATCGGATGGGTAAGATTCCTCCCTTCCCTTCTGCCATTTCCCACAACTGAGGATTCATCTCATTTCACTGGTACCACGTGTCTTTCTTCGGACACTAAGCCCTTCAGCCCGTGTCCCTATGGGACGGCATATGGAGACAGCCTGTGCCCACTCAGTTCCACAGCCCATAGCCTTTGTTACAACCGTCCATTGGCTGTCTTGCACCATTATCGTGGTCCTTGCTGACCCTCTGGGACGCTGGAGGTCAGTCTGTTGGACCTTATACCGCCCCGTGGGAAATGAGCCCACGGTCCCCTATGCTCCTCCAGCCTCTGCTGCGTCATCACCTGTCACCAGCTTCCTTTCCATGACATGGATGCCCACCAGGCAAGCCTCATTCTCTTTACCTGTCCCCTGCTCCTAATTTCTCTCCTTGTCTGCAATTCTCTCTCTTAAATCTTTTCTCTATGCTGTTTATTGCCAGGACCCCCTGTTCTAACTGCGGGACCTTGGCACCCAGCCCCTCCCCACCTCCGGCAGCCAATGTATTTCAAAATGTATTTCTGCCACTGCCGCCACCACTGACGCTGCCACTCACGCTGCTGGGTCAAGCCAGGCAGAGCATAGACCCATGCCCCCCCACCGCCGCTTGCACTATGCCACAGCCCAGGGGGTCCGTCTCTCCTGCCCGGCTGCACTGCTACTCCGTTTCTCCAAGCTCCACTGCATTAACTGTAAAAGTTTCCCAAAAACTTTTCTCTTTCTTTCACAAAGTCTATTTCCTATGTGCAAATGGAAATGTATGATTAATATGGCCATCTATATTTCCTTCTGATTGGCTTTTAAATGCTTCGATTTATCTGTTCCTTATCTGCTCAGTTTATTTTGGAAAAAAAACCCCACATGAACACATGGTCAGGTGGTGCCATATTTGGTAAGGGCAGTCACATGGTCAGCCTGACACCATCTTTGCTAAGGTCAAAGGGGGACAGGTCATATGACCTCACTGCCATCTTTACTAAGAGCACCAGGAAGTCACTTCCTGACTCAAGTTATGAGTGAAGCACCCCACACTCAAACCATCTGGGTGGGGCAGAGGTCCAGTACTGGCCTGGCTGCTCATATGAGCGTGGCCCAGAGATGAATGCGCTCCCCTCTGGGGCATCAGCAGAACCACATGCAGGAGATATTGTTATATTAAGATTTTAAATTTCAGATTCTAACATTAATACAATTCTGATATACTTTGGGTCACAGGCTCAGGATTTTAGAAGGATTTTAAATTTTCTTTGGTTACTCATTATCTGCTTTTCTATGATTTGGATTTCAATACTGATTGCTAATACTAATGTATCTAAAACTTTTATGTCATTTTGTAAGATAATTAAATACTGGCCTTAGAGGATTAAAAGTCATAAAATCTGGATCCACTTCACAGACCTTGGAAGGACTCCAGATAAGTACAGCTTAAATTTTCTTCACTTGTCTATTCCTCTTTTTTTCTTTCTTTCTTTTTTTTTTTTTTTTTTTTTCTGGAGTTGAGGACCGAACCCAGGGCCTTGCGCTTGCTAGGCAAGCGCTCTACCACTGAGTTAAATCCCCAACCCCTTTTTTTCTTTTTTCTTTTCTAAATCCCACTTGTCTATTCCTAAGAATGGTATTTTTTCTCTCTCCTGGTGTTGTGATTCCTGCTTTTCCCAATTACTAAGAATATAGGTCTAAAAATTCCAAATGAGTTCATAAATTTTAACTTCTGTTCCTAGTTTAAGTTTGTCTCAACAGATTTCCACTTGGCTGGCAGACACCGCCAAGCTTCAGTTGCTGACTCCACTGCTCCAGACGACTGTGAGCTCTGGACTTGCTAAAGGCTGGCATGGACCAGCCCAGCCAATGAGATTGTTCCCTGTCTCTACAGCTGAGTCAGATAGACACGTGCTTCCGACAGATGCCCCATTGCCCAGCCTTTGACTAGCCTTTCAGCCTTCTGGGGCCCTGACAACAACGCCCCAGTGACAGCTTGAAACAGCTCCAGAAGAGAATATGTCATTCCATGCTCCCTGTTCAGGATAGGCTGAAATGCTGGGTCAAAAGGAAACCCCCTGGCATAGAGGACCAATTGGCTATCTAATGCCCATTGATATTTATCAATTAAAATAGTTCTGCAATAAGATAAGATACTTGACCTTCTTTGTCCAGAACCAGAGAGGTATTATATGACCTTAAGAAATTATTATTTCTTGCCATGCGCCACCACCACCCAGCTCAAGAAATTATTATTTCTATATAAATGATTCAGGATGGAATTTCTGGTCCACCAAGAGGGTCTTTTTCCTTTTCTCAGAGGGTCCTTTTCTCAGAGTTGGGCTGCACCTTGACTCACAAGCCCCTTTTCTCCTGTTCTCATTCAGCCTTGAGATCTTTCCCTATCACTCTTCTTTACCTTCTCAGGAGACAGCTTAAGAAATAACTATTTCTATATAAATCATTCAAGATTATAATCTGGCTGTACTCAAAGATCAGCCCCCCTGTCCTTGCTAACTTCATTAAGCTGTAACTAACTGGGAAACCTGTATACTTAGACTTGAATCATATATATGCTCTCAAAGTTATAAATACATCTAACAGATTTTATTCTTCCAGTCCTCAAACACCTGTAGAGATCTGAGAATATGGCCATTTAATATAAAAGCATTTTATGATAAAGATACATGTCAGCTCCTGGCAACATCCTGTATCTCCTCCAAGAAGATGGACAGCCACAGAAGAATTTCTACCCAGAAGCTCATGGCAATGCTGGCCACACAGTGAAAAGCTGAGATCCTGTCCAGACTGTGAATAAGTGGAACGAAGGACCAATTGCCCCATACTGCAAAGTCAAGGTGGGTCAGTCTTCCCAAATTTCTACTCCACAGGGGAAAAAAAGCCTTCCAGATCTTCTGGGCTTATCAGCTAAACAAATGCTGCCTTTGAGGCCTCTGTCCCCCAACAACCACTGAGAGACTTGGGATTGCTGCCTAGGTAGCTAGAAAGCTGTCTCATTTCTCCTTAAATTTATCCTTCTCAGATCTGAAGATGTTTGATGACTAGGGTATCAGTTTAACAGCCCCAATCCCAAGAATATATATATATATATATATTCTCCAATTACAGACAGGTATGCCTCATTCACAGACTTCATGGTACAGGATAGACTGGTTTCAGATATAACTCCAGAGTTTCAAAGTTTTTGGGTTTTTTTGTTGTTTTGTTTTGTTTTGTTTTTGTTTTGTTTTGTTTTTTTCGAGACAGGGTTTCTCTGTATAGCTTTGCCCCTTTCCTGGAACTCACTTGGTAGCCTAGGCTGGCCTTGAACTCACAGAGATTCGCCTGGCTCTGCCTCCTGAGTGCTAGGATTAAAGGCGTGCGCCACCACCGCCCGGTTAGTTTCAAAGTTTTAATACTGATAAATGCAGCCCTGATAAACTGATAGAACATTGACTACAAAGAGTTCTTAACAGTCCTTAAATGGATTTTTAACCCTTTTGCCATGATGTAAATCCATTCCAGCTGTCTTACAGATACCTACAGGCTCCTGGGAAAACTTCTGCTACTGCATCAAGAAATCTGGTCTGATGAAACTAACAATCTCCAGAGCCCATTTTGACCTCACCTATTTTTCGAGCATATTTTGCAGGTTCACTGTTCCTGCCTGACCTCCAGAGAAACAGCAGATGCCATGGCTTCTCTACTCCTGATTTGGTGTGCCATTCCCCCCTCAAGCTCCTAGAACACCACTGCTGCAACCTGCCTTCTCAGATCCCTCAAGGAATGTTCCTGAGATCTCCCACCATGAGTGACTCCCAGGTCCCCCCTCCCCACTTCGCCCCTTGTCAGCTTGAAGCAGTCTCGGGAATTCAGCGGCCTGTTCCCCCACTTGCTCCCATAACTCACCTCTTTTTATAATAATCAAAATGGAGGAATGTTAATATTCTGACCTGCCCCTTGAAATCCTACCCCTGGGGGCTGTCTTGTGTCCTGACATAAAGGAAAAACCCCTCCCCTTCCTCTCTCTCTCTCTCTCTCTCTCTCTCTCTCTCTCTCTCTCTCTCCCCCCTTCCCTAGAGGTGTGCACACCTCTGCTTTCTCTCCCTCTCTCTCTTCCTTGTCTCCCTCTAGCCTATCTTTCTCTTCATCTCTCTATTATAATAAACTCTCCATGTGGATGCAACGCCTGGGTGTGAATGAATTTCCAGGTGCTGCCCCTACTGCAGCTGACCAGCACGTTTTCCCTGCACATGTGGGATACTCTGGCCTGGCCAGCTGGGGGTTCTCTACTCGTGCAAATTTGTAATAGTCCCAGACTCCTGGGACCAAGCTCCGGTCCCAGGTTCCAGTCCCAGGCTCCAACCATATGCTTCAACTCCAGACACCAGCCATGGGCCCCAGCCACACGCCCTAACCAAAGGCTGCAGCCCTGGATCCTACCCCCAGGATCCCATGGCAGGTTCCACTCTAAGCACTATGCCAAGTCTCTAGCCCCAGGATTCAGTCCCTGTTGTACCCCCAGGCTCTGTACTCAGGTCAGGTATGGCCTTTGCAATCGCTCAAGGATCCTGGCTCCGGCCCCAGCTCCAGATGCCAGCCTGGGGCAACAGCCCTGGACTCCAGCCAAGGTATCCATACTCAGGCCCTTAGAAGCCACCCCAGGCAACATTCCCAGACACTGGCCACAAAATAAAGTCTCAAATCCCAGTCCACCGATCTTGCACTAACTTCAGACACCCAAGCATGCCCCAGCTCAGGCCTCAGCCTCCACCGTTTGTAGGACTCTTGAAGGGCATAAAGGAAGTGTGAGCCCTGGCACTGAGTTGGGGCATTTACCTGCCTGCAACCCCAGGACTTGGGATATGGAGGCAGGAAGGTCAGACAGTACTTGGGGAGTTCAGGTCAGCCTGGGCCAGAGATTCTGTCTCAAATAAGCAGTAAATATGGTCAGCACCTATCTCAAAAGACAAATGATGAGAATTAAGTATATATACATATATGAGCATATATGCAAATATAAGCACACGGAAAGACACTCACCTTCGTCAGCCAAGCAAGGGAGGAATGTGAAGGGGTGATGGTAACCAAGACAGCCACCAAGCAGACCCATCTCAATGCCGGATCTGACCAACTCAAGCCCCTGAAGGAAAGATGCAACAGAAGTGTGAGTGTTTCCAGACACCAGCACTGTCTGTCTCTGCTGTCCACCACAAGATGATGAGCCTTCAACCAGGTATATACACAAGTGTGAGCCGAAGGCATAGGAAAGCCATGCCATGTTCCAGGTTCCATGCCGTGTTCCAGGTTCCATGCCGTGTTCCAGGTTCCATACCCATGTTCCAGGTTCCATGCCCGTGTTCCAGCTCCATCCCTGTGTTCCAGCTTCCATGCCCATGTTCTGGGTTCCGTGCCGTGTTCCAGGTTCTGTGCCATGTTCCAGGTTCCGTGCCGTGTTCCAGGTTCCATGCCTGTGTTCCAGGTTCCATGCCTGTGTTCTAGGTTCCATGCTGTGTTCCAGGTTCCATGCTGTGTTCCAGGTTCCATGCCATGTTCCAGGTTCCATGCCGTGTTCCAGCTTCCAACTGACTGATGGGAATCAGAGACTGTGGAAGCTGAGCTATCTTGAGACCTCTGTGTGTGACTCACACCCTTGTGACTAACATGCCTGGAATGTACTAACACAGGAGCTTCCAACAACCCAAAAGCCTAGAATGTCATGAGGTAGCATCTGAATCCTGCACAGAAAGGTCCCTGCTTGCAGTGACATAGTCACTTGATGTTTCTGACGTGGTGTTTGAAAAGTGTCTTGATCCAAACTCTTCCTCTTTCTGTTAGTATGAAAACGTTATGCTGGAATGTGATATTGGAGCAACCCGTATCTGTGCTCCTGGGCCACGGGCACTCATAGTTAGCTGCAGAATAAACGATCTTTTATTCTCTGCCTGCGTGTGCACCAGATGTGTGCTTACTGGATCCCCTGGAACTGGGGTCTGTGTTTTTGTGTCAACATACAGAAGCAGAAAAGACAAACAAAAAACCAGCTACTGTCAAATGACAAAGACAGCTCGGTGGTTAGAGCACTGGCTGCTTTCACAGAAGACCCAGGTTCAGTTCCCAGCACCCACATGGCAGCTCACCCACTTCTGGCTTCTTTGGGCATGAGGCACAAATGTGGTGAACATATACACATGCAGGCCAAGCATTTACACACAGGAAATAAAATAAAGAAGACTACGCTAGTTCAAGGTCACCTTGTAGTACAAATGGAGTTTGGGGCAACCTAGGCAGAGGACACCATGTCTGAAAAACAAAACATACAAAAGAAATAATAAACCAGCCAGGCAGTGGTGGTGCACGCCTTTCATCCCAGCACTCGGGAGGCAGAGCCAGGCGGATCTCTGTGAGTTCCTCTAATCCTACCACTAGGGAGGCTGAGGCAGGAGGATTGCCGTGAATTTGAGGCCAACCTGAGCTACCATAGAAAATGGACTGGGGGTGTAGGCATCATGTCTAAAACACGGTTTCCCATCCACAGATGCTCACTACAGTTAGGCTCAGGTGCCAGCACCCAGAGTCCTGTTGACAGGCTCTGCAGGTTGTAACAGTCTCCAATACTGTCTGTGTGATGCGGTGGTGTTTATTTGGGGGGCTTTGTTGTTGTTGTTGTGGTCTGGGGTTTTTCGTTGTTGTAGGGTGTTCCTTGTTTGTTTTGTTGGAGGCAAGGTATCACTCTGTAGCCCTAGCTGGCCTGGAACTCACAATATAGCCTGGGCCAGTCTCAAATTCACAGAGATGCCTCTGCCTCCGCCTCCTGAATGCTGCAATTAAAGCCGCATGCCACCATGCCCTGCCTCAGTCTTGTGCTTTAATTACATGAACATATTTTGGAGGATTTTAAGGTTAACTTTTGTCTCTCATCCCCAAAGACGTGTGGAGAGCCTCACCCTAATGCCTGGGTGTGGCTCCATCGGCAGATGACATCAAGTTAAGATGAACCCAATTTGATAGGGCTCTTAGAAGAGGAGACAGACAGGCAAGACAGCCCTGCGATGTGGAGGGTCACAGTGGTGTCAGCAAGGGTCACAGTGACAGCCTCCACCAGGATCTAGAAGAGGGGAAGCTCTGCCCAGTGGAGACGGAGAGCTACTGTCAGCACCGCCATTTGTGACTTGGCCTCCGGAGCTGAGAAAGGACATCGTGGTGTTTTACGTCACAGCCCACAGAGGTGACTGCAGCCACACTGGGCACCTCTTACCATCGGCCCCCTGCTCAGAGTGATGTCATCCTGCCCCAGGGAAGTGGAATCAGCTTCTAGCTTTCCAGTCTCGTGACCTCAGAGGACAGGAGTCTCTCTACCCACACAGACCTACTGTAAGAGTCATCAAGGTCATTCTGGATGCTTCTAAACCTTCACAGGCGTTGAAATCACCCTCAGGCTAAATAGTCCCTGTGAGCTAGGGAGCCAGGAGAGGCATGATGAGGACTGGGGGCCTGGGTCTGCCACAGGCTACCCCACTGCAGGAATGGCATGGCCACAGGTGCCTTCAAAGTTTGTGCACCCTGAGCCTGATGGGGTGGTGCTCTTGGTCACAGAATCACTTCAGTAGAACCTCCAACAGATTCCACAACAGAGGTACCCGCACATGTGGCAGACAAACATGCCTAGGGTCCAGAGACGTCCTGGGAACCCCCTTCGCACAGGGTCCTGGCATAGGCCCCATGGAAGAGGCCTCTTTTTCATAGTTTCTCTTTCCTCACTCCACTCTTGACCCTAGAGCCTCTAACTCTGTCAAAAGGTTCACCAGCCTGGAAGGCAGGTTCAGATTGCTCCTCAACTAGGAATGTTCTAGAAGGGCAACCAGGCCAGTGGGAAAATAGAGCAGAAAATCAAAAGGCTGGGCTCCCTTCTAGTACAGGCCTTTGTGCATGTGTGGCAGACACATGTGTGAACCACCGTGTCCCTGTGTGCTCTCTCAATCCAAAGGGTCTGGCCCAGGAAGTTTACTTTCACTAGACCCCTTCTGGGCCCAATCACCAATGATCCGCATCCCAGTCTCTGCCCCTCCAGTGGGAGGGGCTTCTCCAGCCTGGCCCTGGCTGGTGAACAACTTCCAGGTAGAGAGGAAGGATTAAATGGAAGGGCACAATAACGTGGAACAATTAGAATCTCTGCCTCATTATCATGGTAATCTTATCAGTGGGATAATGAGGTATTAATGGAGACTTAATGTGCATCTCATAACAGAATCCCTTGGAGAAAACACACAGGGAAATTGCTGTAAACCCACTTAATGATGGAGAAGTCCCCAAACACCATATTCCAAAGGATGAAAAATGCAGGATGTAAATGAGAAAGAGCCAAGGTCAACAACACCGCGGGGACGGCCCTAATGGCAGATTTGGAGATATATGTAATAAAAATTGCATGTTGCTTTTAGACCTCACCCTCTGTTGTTTTCAAATGTGCATTCCTAGTAATGAAACACAGAAGCACAGAGTGATTTGTATGTTTTAGAAGCCGTGGGGGGGATGGCAACATGTCTAGAAACCCATCAGGCCCCCCACAGGGAGTTCTGGGAAATGGGGTGTTTTACAGAGAGGCCTTCAAGGGGAGGGGAGTCCCCTAGTTGGGAGTAGAGAGGGAAAGCTGATCCAGGGTCAAGGTCATTTGGGAAACACCAGCAATGAGAGGATCTTGCCACTTGGCTGGGAAGGCAGAAGAGCAGTGGAGGGTGGAGCTCTCGGAGAGAAACTGCTAGAGGCGGGCTCTGCAGCAGTATCCAGGCAGGATGATCCGGCTGGATCCCACTCTGCAGAATGGGAGCAAACGAGATCTCCAGACGCCTAAGGTGGCGTACCAGCACCCAAGCTCTGGGAGATAGAGACAGAAGGGTCAGGAATTCAAAGCTAGCTATGTAGCAAATCCAGGGTCATCCTGGGCAACATAGTGAATTCAAGGCCAACCTAGGCTACAGAGGAAGAACCTCACCAAAGGAAAGGAAAAAAAAATGGGGAGGGATTTGAGTTCTCTAGTGTCCTAGGTAGCTTTAACTGTGAACTTGACACCACCTGAGAATGGAGTCTCAACTGAAGCTTTGTCTGGATCGAATTGGCCTGCAGACAGGCATGTCTATAAAGAACTATCTTAATTACCAATTGACTAGGGGCCACTCCCACTGTGGGTGGCACCATCCCTTGGCAGGTGGTCCTGAGCCTGAGCTGTGCAAGAAAATTGGCTAAGCCAGCAAGCACTGTTCCTCCATGGTTTCTGCTTCAGGTTCCTGCTTGAGTTCCTGCCCCGGCTTCTCTCCGTAATGGGCTCTGACCTGCAAGCTAAAACAACCCTTTCCTACCCTCAGGTGCTTTGGTCAGAATAGTTTACATAGCAATAGAATGAAATTAGAATATAGGAACATAGTTCAGCTGGTAGAAGGCTAGCCTGGCATGGAGATGGAACGTATCACTAGGACCACATACTACAGTTGTGGTAGCATGACATGCCTGCGATCCCAGCACTTGGAAGGCAGAGGCAGGAGGATCATAAGTTTAAGGCCATCTTCTACTTCATAACAAGTTTTAGGCTAGCCTGGGCTATGTGAGACCTTGTAGCAGTGTTATGATGATCGCAACAATGGGCTGGAGAGATGGCTCTGTGAACAGGGAGCTTGCTGCCAAGGCTGAAGACCTAACTTCCATCTCTGAGACTCACATGGTGGAAGAAGAGAGCGACTCACTCAAGTTATCATCTGAACACCACACATGCACCCCACACACAAATGTAATAAGTAATAATAATAAAATAATATAAGGAAGAAAAAGAGTGCCACAAAATCCAAAAGCTTCCAGCCCCCAGAATCAGAGGACAAAGGACACTAGGGGTTCAGTCAGGGGCTACAGAGGAACAGAAAAGAAAGCCCATGAGACCCATCTGTAAACCAAACACATTCTATCAATGACGGAAATGCACCCTTTGCTTCTTACGGCAGCCTGTGTGTCTCCGCTTTTGGGTTTATTTTAGGAGGCATTAGGTAAGGAGACTGTCCCGGGACACCAAGACTGCAGAGACTAATTGTCCTGACTTCCCTGGGACTGATCCTGAACAATGTCACCTCTAGAGAAATCCTCAATCTTGGGCAAACGGGATGGCTGGTCACCCTGCCAGGGGGCAGGACCTGGACTCTGTTTTGAGGCTGGAGGCTTCGGCTACAGCCAGCGCAAAGCAAGCATTCCATCCTGGCAGGCTCGGCACCGAGTCTGGGAAGAAAGGAGACAGACCCTGGGCCCTCTGCCTCTGTGACAGCCATTCCTGGAAAAGGTCAGAGGATACCAAAGAAGTCACCACACAGGGAACGGGACAGGACAGGACTCCTTCCCTTTGGTCTCTCAGGACGGAATGTACCCACTTCATAGACAAGGAAACTGGGGTGCTGGCTGCTGAAAGGACTTGCCCAGAGTCACCCAGGAGCCCACAGGTAGCTGAAGCACTGAAGAAGGATGATAAGACCCTGTTGAAGGACAGACATGACCCCTAGAGAAAGGGTCAGCCTGATCCTGAGAAAAGGCGGGAACAGAGCAGACAGCCGAGCCCTGCAGCTGTGTTCCGTTTAATCACAGACTGCAAATTGAATGAAGTGAGGATGGTGCTGCCTCTTGAATTTCCCCCAGGCCCTGTTTAATGAATAAATAGGCATGATTTGTAATTAGCTTCTCCATTGTGCGCGGCTTCTGGAGCACCTGAAGCGAGTTAAGCATGCCCCTGCAATCTCGCCGACAGTATTAGCCAGTGTGGCCGGCAGACATTCCCATCCTGGTCCACAGTGCGTGTGACCAGAATGGTCAGCTACGTCTCTGCAGTGGACATATTGAGAAAAATTGGGAATGGAGGGCTGGAAAGATGAAGACATAGAGTCCTCATCAGTCCTGCCTTCCAGTGTGGGATCTGGACTCTGTGAGTCCTGTTTATTTTCCTCAGCCAACACACAAAGCAATACCCCATCTCCCCCTCCATCCAGCCATGAGCCCCCACTGCCACTGCTGAGGGAAAGGGTCTAGTCATCAGGCCACTTCACTGAGGGGTCCAGGCTGGGCCAGGGGTCTTCACTCATCTGGGCCACCTCGCTTTTGAGCAAGCTGTCATCTGCTGGCTTGTTCTTGCCAAGCTCCCTGGCATCCTGTATCATTTATCCTGTAATCAAGGCTGCTGGTCTGTCTTTGCCTCATTTCTGTGCTAACCATGTGGCGGGGGCTGCAATTTCAAATCCTAATGTTTTCCTGCTCAAGACTGGTGGGAGGGACCCTGGGCACAGGTAGCCAGCTTGATTACTGCCACGTTTTCTAACCAAAAGGGTTCCATTCATCTTCATCATGGACTCAATCTGTGCAGAGAGAAGAGGCTGCTGCCCTGTGGGGCTCCACCCCACCACCTGGAGGCTTCCTTATCTATATTCCATCACCCTTCTGCTTTCCTCAGGGTCTGCAAGGGACTCCACTATGCAAGCAGGCCCTTTCCTCTAGGACCTGTGCGAAGTCCAGTGCCGGCCCGCTGCAGCAAAGAGGAGGTGAAGGTCATTTGCTGTGTCATTGACACTGCTGATGTACGTGGGCCATGAGCAGGAACATGAGTCTTCCCTCCCATGGGGACTAAAATCCAGTCTGACTTGTAGATCCCTGCCAGATGTCAGCCCCTAACAATGGGATGAATACAGAAGGAGATCACAATAATGAAGATCATGAAACACTGCCATGGGAACCACCCTCTACAGTTCACGGTGCCTCCGCTGCTCCCTGACTCCCATGATCCTCCACAGTCCTGTGAGGCTGGCTTTGCAGAAGGCAGACAGGGTCAGATCCCTAGGAAGCTAAGATACAGACTTGGGAATTCTTGAGATCTGGATTCAAATCCTATTTCTGCCTCTTTCTTTCTGTTTTTATTTAATTTTTATTTTGAGTATAGGTATTTGCTTGGGTGTATATCTGTTGTGCATTGTGTTGTGCACTGCCAAAGGAGGCAGCTAGATCCTCAGACTGGAATTGCAGGTGGTTGTGAGCCACCATGTAGGAGCTGGGAATTGAACCCAGGTCCTCAGGCAGAGCAGCCAGTGCTCTTAATCACTGAGCCATCTCTCTAGTCCTTTGTTTTGTTTTTTTTTAAGACTTAGAAATCACTATGGAGACCAGGCTGGCCTCAAACTCACAGATCCACCTGCTCTGCCCCCAGAGTGCTGGGACTAAAAGGCATCTGCTGCCATGCTTAGGGTCTCAAGTTAGCCCAGGCTATCCAAGAACTTATTGGGTAGCTGAGAATGACCTTGAACTTCTGATCTTCCTGCCTCCGATTCCCAAGTGCAGGGTCATAGACATGCACCTCCACACTTGGGACTCCCTCCCCTTTTAAAAATAGTCATCAGAGCTGGGCATGGTGGTACACATCTTTAATCTCAGCACTCAGGAAGCAGAAGCAGGTGGGTCTCTGTGAGTTGGAGGCCAGCCTGGTCTACACAGGGAGTTCTAGGACAGCCAGGGCTACATAATGAGACATTGTCTCAAACAGCAACAATAAAGTTATCGGTGGAAGCTGCTCTTCCAGAGGACCTGGATTCAATTCTGAGCTGACCACCATCTGTAGCTATTTCCAGGGGATCCAACACTTCTTGCCTCCATGGGCACTGCACACACATGATGCACAAACATGCACACATATACACATAAAATTTAAAAATCAAGGCCGGGCGGTGGTGGCGCACATCTTTAATCCCAGCACTCGGGAGGCAGAGACAGGTGGATCTCTGTGAGTTCAAGGCCAACCTGGGCTACAGAGTGAGTTCCAGGAAAGGCACCAAAGCTACACAGAGAAACCATGTCTCGAAAACCAAAAATAAATAAATAAATAAACAAACAAATAAATAAATAAATAGTTTCAGTAAGGCAATAGACAAATATATCCATATCCATATTATATAATCCATAATTTGTAATTAAAATTGTATGCAACCATTTAAAATTGAGATTAGAGCTGTGGTAGGATTATGTCATGGTGAAAGTGTTAGCTTGAGGATGCCTCTTAAACAGATTCTGGTCTGAAAATTATAACATCTGGTGAGCTATGGAATCTGCCCTTTGCTTTCTGTACAGCTTCCATAAGCCAGCTTGCTTCTCTAAGCCATGTGTGTGTCAGCTGGACACTATGTACCATCACCTGGGGAGATCTCGGTGAGGGACTGTCTAGATCCAGTTGGCCGGTGGAATTGCCACAGGTGTGTGTTGGCGGGGTGTTCTTAAGTGGGTTAATTGCTGTGAAAAGACCCACCTCAAATGTGGGTGGCAACATTTCCAGGGCGGGACCTTGAACAGCACAAAAGCCAAGACAGGGTGCATTATGAAGCATGGCATGCGTTTATTTTCTCTGTTGTTTCACGTTCCTGCCATGTGTCCTGAAATTGTAAGCCACATAAAGCCTTTCTTTTTCAAACGTGTTTTTTGTCAGGGTGTTTTATCACAGTAATGAAAGGGAAACCTGCACAATGGGGCCCACGGTGATGCCCATGCTGTGGGAAGGACACATGTACGTAAATCACTGGGCATCACTCTTGCCAGATGAAAATGGTCTTAGAGGGGACGGCATCTCTGTGACTAGGGACAGCACCCTCCAGCAGAACCCCCTGCAGAAGGGGCCTGAAAGCTCCCGGTGTCGGGATAGTACTGCTGGGTCTTTCACGATGGGAGCCTTGGAGCGAAGGACTCAAGGCACTGCAGTAACTTTGACACTGAGTTGTCGTAGAGAAGCGTCATACACCGGGAATGATGACCTTCTCACACGACGCCGGATGGGCAAGGGGGATCCTGGTGTGTTCTCGTGTGTAACGTGGGGACCTGCACACATTCCAGGGTCAGTCTAGAGCTGTCCTAGTCCAGGGCTTCTGCAAGGCCGTGGAAGCTGGGAGCGACTGTGTTCCAGCCCAGAGCCCACAGGGCCGCCTCACAGCCAGTGCTTTGTACCTGTCCTTGGCCACAAGATGTCACCCAAGGAGCGGCAAAGCGAGGGCCTGGGAGGAAGCTACCAGACCGGAATCAACCAGGGACCAAGGGCAGATCTCTGCAGAGCCTACAGCAGTCGCCACCTAACCTGACCAGGCGAGGCTGCGACTGCGTTCTTTCCCCGCAGACGCGTCAATGCTCTGGGCACGGATTCGAACACGCGTGCGGGGGACACGGAGGACCCAGGGACGCTCGGCAGGTCCCACGTGGGCTGCGCGTGGACACAGGGGGCGCCGAGCACGGCCTCAGCCCCGCGGCGTCCCATCTGATCATTCCCAGCAGACAAACAACGCTTCTTCGTGTGGCCGTCTCTGGCTTTGCGACCCAGAACGGGAGGAGAGGGAAGGTCGGCTTGGCTTGCGCATGCGCAGCCTGCAGCCCTCACCCTGGAGAGTTCATAACCGGTGTTCCGATGTTCCCGACCCGACTTCCGAGCTCAGACAAGGGGTGTGGCGTGGGAGCAGTGCAGGCCCTCTGAACTTCACCGCCTCAAGTGCCGGATGCAAACGCATCTACAACCCACCATAGCCCACCTGCAGACCAGCTACATCCCACCTGTACCCACCTGCAGACCAGCTCAGCCCACCTGTACACACCTGCAGACCACCAGGAGAGGGTGTGGGCATGATCTTCCCAGAAAATGGGAACTGCAGGGCCATAGACCAGTTTGGGGAGGAGATAGCTAAGTGACAGGTCTTGCCTGAATTTGAAAAAGAAAGATAGTTCCTGCTATCTCCTCCCATCAGCAAATATCTGGGGCTATTTGCCTGAGACTGCAGTCCAGCAGGAAGGAGCTAGGAAGCCACCACTGCCCTGAGGGACTGAGTGGGAGTGAGGCCTTATTGGAGAGGGGAGGAAGGAGTCAGTGGGTCCTCCAAAAGGGTATTTGCAGTAGACAGAGGTAACACCAAAGGCGGAAGGGACAATTTTGAGGGACTGGAGTGGAGCTGTAGGAAGATGGACCTCACTGACAAAGGTAGACAGACCAAAGAGAAAAACAGCTTGGGGCAGCCGCAGACTTGGCTTTTAGTTTTGTTAAGATTGCCCTGTTTGTATCTGTTATGTGGGTGCATGGGCGAGCCAAGAGAGGGCGTCAGGTGTCCTCCACCACTCTCCAGCAGTCCTTTAGAGGCAGGGTCTAGGGTCTCTCCCTGAATCTGAGGTTCCTGTTTTCTCACTAGGCTGGAAGCCACAGGCCTCAGTGATCCTCCCTCAAAACCAGGACTCCTCTGTCCCTCATCCCTCGCTCTCTGGGGCTGCAGAGGTGTAAGGATACTGGAGCTGTTACAGAAGTGCTGGGACCTGAACTGATGGATAGATACCCCTGGTAGCTTTCCGGATAAAGCACTTAAAAATGTTCCAATCTAGGACTTTAATCCCAGCACTTGGGAGGCAAAGGCAGGAGGATCTCTGAGTTTGAGGTCAGCCTGTTCTACATTGTGAGCTCCAAGTCAGTAAAGGACACACAGAGAAATCCTGTCTCAAAAACAAAACAAACAAAAAGCCAATTCCAGGAGTCCACCCCCAAAGATGACAATTTGGTGGGTCACATCAGCTCCCTTGGCTGGGTTAGTCAGGAACCAATTGAAGAAACACTATCTCTCAACAGACCCAAGTCACAGAAATTTTGTCCCCACCATGAACCGGGAGAGCTAGGGAAGGTAGAGTGAAACCCATTTTGGTCATGCTTGAGAGCAGCATCAAATTCCACGCATCAGTCAGCAGCATGCGGCTTCCCAGACACCAGAAGTAAGATCACTGCATTTCAAGTTTGTTGTCTACAGGCAAAAAAAAAACATCTTGCAGGCAAGATGGGTTTGTTTGTTTGTTTATTTTGATTTCCTTAGCCAGTGATTGCCCAGTATGATCACGTGGTAAATGGTTATGTCTGTGGGCTACCCTAAGCAGATGGGACACGATGCCCAGAGCATTTAAGCCTCCATGTTTACGTACAGCCGAGGGGCTTTAGACCCCGTCCCACGTTCCAAGACACCTCACAGTGCAGGCTGAGTGTTAGAAACTGTAACTACCATGTTAGAGGGAGCTGAGTGGGCACAAACAGGAGTACAGGAGACACACGTAAATCGAACTTAGCAAGATATGATGGAGTCTCCCAATTTTAGGCAAGTCAGAGTCTCGTGTTAACTCTGAGCACTGTGAAAGAAAACAGTCCTCAGCTAGTTTTCAGATGTCTCCTTCCTAATCGGAAGCGTGTCTTCTGGAAAGCACCTTCCTCAGCGAAGAGAGTCTCCAGATAGGCCCACCTATCACCAGTTTTATGAACACCAGGTAAACAGGTTTCTTAAATACTGCAGTTGGAGGCAACAGCAAAAGCCAGTGAATACTTAGTACGGGATCGGGTAGGAAGTGTGCTAAGAGAGCAGCCAGTCAGCTCAAGGGCTGCTGGGTCACTCTAGCTCTGTCTAGCACCATATAACAAGGTTTTTGTTGAGACAGTCTTTTTATCTAGCTCAGGCTGGCCTCGAACTTGCAATCTTCCATATGGACAAGTATCTATGGCTATTTCTCAAGTATAAACTCATAGGGAACATCAATAACACTCAAGAGGTGAAAACACATGTTCAGCAATGCTGAACACAGAACACAGAACACACAGCAGTGAAGGAGGCCACCATCCCTGTTAACCAGGTTCACAGACTGACACCTTAGAGCAGTGATGCCCTGGGAGGCAGGTGACTGCAGGCCCACAGGGCCAGGGTCACACGGAGGCAATGCTCGATGGAGGAAAGTGGGCAGAGCACACAGGTAAGGCATCTCAGCAGAAATGACTCGGCCCCCAGCTCAGGTGGGGTTCCTTCCTTATCCGAGCCTGCCCTCTGCTCAGCTCTGCACCCCCCAGTAAAAAGCTACTGTGCTCTGGAACACAGTAGAAGTGAAGACCACAGGATACAGAACACACAGCAGTGAAGGACACGGAATTCAGAACACACAGCAGTGAAGGACACGGAATTCAGAACACACAGCAGTGAAGACCACAGAACACAGAACACACAGCAGTGAAGACCACAGAACACAGAACACACAGCAGTGAAGACCACGGAATTCAGAACACACAGCAGTGAAGACCACGGAATTCAGAACACACAGCAGTGAAGACCACGGAATTCAGAACACACAGCAGTGAAGGACACGGAATTCAGAACACACAGCAGTGGAGACCACAGAATACGGAACAAACTACCTGCTCTGGAACATTCGCCAACATCAATCTGGCAAAGCTCTCAATTATCTTCCTTTTTGTTGACTTGAGGTAGGCCTTACTCTGTAGCCCTCAATCTTCATGGCTAGACTCACAAGTGTGAGCCACACCCCTCAGGCACTTAGCATTCAGATTTCCAACAGTCCATCAATGGAAAGTGCACCAGCTTCAAGAAAATGGTTCCTGACCCCACCCCCATCACAGCAAAAACAGAATCAACTTGCTAGATCTCAAAGATAAGAGTGCAGACTTGCACTTGGAGCCAGAGGCAGGTGGATCTCAGTGAGTTGGAGGCCAGCCTGGTCTACAAAGTGAGTTCCAGGACAGCCAGGGCTACACAAAGAAACCCTGTCACAAAACAACAACAAAAACCCCCAGGAGTGCAGACTTTTCTTTAGGAAACAGCAGAGATGGAGCAGTGGAAAGGAATAGGCTACCCCACTGGTACCATGCTCCCAGGACTGCATTTTCCTCACTTCCATCTTGTCTGTGCAGCCTCCTAACACATCTGACAGCTTTGTGTCTCCCTTCCCTCCTCACATCGGTCACCGGGAGGAATGCCACACACCTGAGACTCCTAGTTGGCCTTAGTGCAGACACACCTCTACCATAAGCACTATGCAGATGGTACCCGGCTCAGCTTGCGGGTGAACGCAGGTTCTCAGGCAAGAAGACAGCCCTCCTGTCAGACTGGGGCTTGCAGCTTCGCTTACACACTTCAGGAAGGAGAATTTACAAAGTTCCATTGCAATAAAGATGTTTAGGACACAACAGGAAGGGAGCAACCATTATCACATCTAGTTTCAATGCTCCAAAAGCCCCAGACCCCTCCGATGGCAATCCATCTATACCAAAGGCTCTCAGAAGCACTTAAAAAAAAAAAAAAAAACTAGCCGGGCGTTGGTGGCGCACGCCTTTAATCCCAGCACTCGGGAGGCAGAGCCAGGCGGATCTCTGTGAGTTCGAGGCCAGCCTGGGCTACCAAGTGAGTTCCAGGAAAGGCGCAAAGCTACACAGAGAAACCCTGTCTCGAAAAACCAAAAAAAAAAA